>VZTT01032779.1:5940-27226 GCA_013400855.1 Buphagus erythrorhynchus | reverse complement strand
AGAAGTTTGGACAACACCCTTGGCACATGGTGTGATTCTTGGGCCTGTCCTGTGCAGTGCCCAGGAGTTGGACTTTGACTCTAGTGGGTTCCTTCCAACTCAGGATATTCTATGAAATTCATGGAATACTACTTTTCCAAGGTGTATCTTACCTATCCATCTACTAGAAAGGTAATAGACTATTTAACACTTAGTAAAAATTGCATGAATTTTTGCATTATTTAAAGTGCCTGGTTGTCTAGGCCTTTTTCATATTAGTGAAATCTCTCAAAAAAGAATCTCAGCTGACCTCATTAGTTCAGTTGGACACCAGGTATCTGGTAAGTGGAAATTTACAACTGGGGAAATCCTAAGAATTATTTTCCTTTATGTGATTTAGCTTAATGCAATGGTGGAAGGGGAAAATGCAGTGATTTGTTCACAGTGCTCTGTTAAACTACTGGAATGTTCAGAAATAGAAATATGTATGAGTATGTATCTAACTCCTTATTGATGGTACTAACTAGTGCTTAATCTAGATATCCAGAGAAAGGAAAAGGCACCTACTCCAGCTTCTTCAGTAGTTTAGTGTTTCTTGTTAACATAAGTCTTAGCCTTCTGCACTGCTGTCCTTTTATAGAGGGCTTTCACTTGCAGGTTTTTGGAGCACCAATGCAAGAGGCACAGCTTGTGTTCTGTAATCTGAACAGGTCATAGCTTCTCTCATGCTTGTTAGAGTGGCCCTTCTGACAAGGAAAATTTGGCCACTGTTCTCATCACATTGAGCAGGAGCAGCTTTAGTGCCAACTTGATAGAGCAATAAATCTCTCTCTCTCTGGACAATGGTCTTCTATATGCAGCCATTTGGGGGCATATCTCTCCTGTTTCTGAAGGTTCTTCTACAGCTTGGATTTAACCAAAATTATTAATGAGCTGAGAATGTGAAATCTGTGTTATCTGTCAGATGTGTACTAAAACATTCAAGAAAGGCAAAATAAATGGGGATGAATTGATAAATTGTCAGAAATTCTTAAATGTAGCCATAATTTTCCTCTTGCTCATACAGAGGCGTATCTTGTCAGTAATGATCATATAAAAAATTACATCCACACAATGTTATATAACTAGGTATAGTCTTCAGAAATTTATGTCCATAAATGCATTTTAGGTTTCAAGACTATAGAAAGCAGCTTTCAGAAAGAGCTTCCAAGCAGAAAACTAATTATTAATTAAATCTAGCCTCTGCAGCTCCCTAGTAGCTGCTTTCAAATGAACAATAGAAGCACTTTAATAATAATAAATTTTAAAAAGGTTGCCCTGTGCCATTAAAATGCTGTAGTGGTAGGACTCATGTTCAAGTTAGTCTCCTTGGGAAATAAAATGTGAGCTATTTTCAATAACTAACTGGGCTAAAACTATGAGCCAGTCTGAATCGTAGGCTGCCTCCCTGCTCTGGAACCCTGGAAAGGCAAAAGGAGCTGCTGCTTCTGAGCAGGGATCAGATTGTGTGCTGCTGCTGGGACAAAAAGGATTACACCACCATCACCATTAGCAGCTGGAGACTGGTCTGATCCTCTCTTCAGCGGCAGTATAGATCTGACTTCTCCAGAGCTTTCTAGTCTGTCTGACTTCTTCATATTGGGAAGCAATTTTTCTGGTATTTCTGAGAAGCTACGGCTTAGTTCTGAATAACACCTGATGGCATTACTTCTTTGCCACAAGAAAAGAGTTCATCTAAAACTGAAATTTTAAATTTCCACTCAAGCTTATCATCACCTCTGTGTCTGGAGTGCTTCAGTCTGTTGAAGACTCAAACGTTGAAAGCTACAAGACATTAAAGATCTTGCGAGTGCAAGAGTCTTGGAAAAACAAATCGGAACCAGACACAGGCCAGACAGTTACAGATCCTTTCCTGGAGCTACTAGGTGGCAGCTTGCTTGGCACTAAGGAATTGTGCAACACTGGTTTTCCCTACCAATCATATCAATTTGTACCAATTGAGGAGGAAATGGAAATGAGTACAAGGGAATGATATATTTAGCATTGGTAAGAGAGGTACTTTCTACTACAGGACGCAAATACAAACTAGAAATCAAAAATGTGGTTTCTCAGCAAATTAGAAAAAAAAGTCTGATCATTGAGTAATTAACATGTTTCATAGCAGTTTACACTGGTGATCTAAAACTAATAGTAACAATAAATGAGGAAAATATGCTAGATGACTTGTTTACCTCAAATGGAACCTAGTTTTTCTGATTTTGCATTTTCTTTCATATTTTGTCTTGTTAATAAAAAATTCAGTAGATCTTAAAACATGCTTTTGCAGAGTGGTAGACAAAACTAATTTTCTTTACTGATATTTTGGTATCTCTTTCTGATTAACAGAAGTCAATCAGAAGTAACTTAAGTTTTGCTGAATCCTGTTTAATGTGATGCTACAGGTGTCTGTTGCTTTTTGACAGAGGAAACAAATTTTATTCTAAATGAGCTTTAAGTCTTTTTCACACTTTCACAAGTGTGAAAACTAGAAAAATGGGATGTGGTTACCTTGAATGCTGGAGTGTAAGTTTGTAGTAAAAATAACAGCAACTGACATTGCACTGAGTGTCATGCAAAAAAAAATGGCTTACGCCAATGTGGATCTTTCCCAGTTAGTTGTTCAAACAGTGCTTGGAATAGTGAAGGAAGGGGTTTCCTAGTGGCATAACTAGAAACACCTTGCACAAGACAGAAATGCTGTGCATGTGATTTCATGCTGCTTTTCATGATATGTAATCTTCTCTGCCTGGGTCAAAATAAACACAGATATTTGGCCAAGCAGAATTCTTCAATACCCCACCAGTAGCAATTTACACCTACACTGAACTTGCCTTACTCAGCAGCACCCAGGACTACAAAGTGCAAATAGAAAACGTGATTACTCCTGCTTGTGGTACAGGAGGTTGTAGAGCTCTGCACTGCTAAATGTGTGGATTTACCAGAGAGATTACATAGACTAGACACAGAAATAAAAACATTTTAAAGCTCTTTTTAACTCCCAGGGCAAACTAATACTCCCTAACGGAGTGTCTAGGGGCAGCATCTTACTGTTGCTTAAAGCAATAAGGTCCTTCAATTGTTTAGTGGTTGCTAGAGTAGTATTTTATACTTAATTATCAAGTCACTACTGTTTTGCAGTAGTTTATTGTTCTGCAGGGAGATGTGTGTGTGTGTGTATATATATATATATATGTATATTCACCACAACTCTAAAATGTCTAGCATGCTTGTTTAGGATTTTTTCAAGTTGATCAGATTTCTCATGGAAAGAATGTTGTCTGTTTTTGGAGTACAATGTGAAATACCTATTACGGATTAAATCCTAGATCGTATCTTAACAAGTCTTTACCAAAATGGCTCTTAAAGAGGCAAATAACGGCAAAATATGTCAAAAGTGCATACTTTAAAAAAATATATGAACACTAGCAAGCTGGAATTGAATTCTGAAATTCTCACAGTGGTAATCTAAAAAGAATAGTTTAGATGTACATCATAATTTTAGATTTTATGCTATGTTTCAACTTGCATGACTGACAATTTCAATATTGGAACACCTAAATAGGTGATAATAGAGGTATCCTATTCAGGTAATCAATCTGCTGCTTCTCTAATATACTTTTGTAGTCAGAGGAAAACATGTTCATGTCAAAACTCCTGTGGAACTAATTTTCAATTCCAATTTTTCTCTGCTGAAAAGTGCAGGACTGTCCTTATGGGTGGTGTATATAATGCTGGAGTAGAGGAATTACAAGCTGAAATGGTGCATCTAAACACCTTGTATGTGATGGCTGTAAGTTTGCAGTCATGTGTGATACATGACCGTGAAGTAGGCAGTGGAAAAATGATTGGTAGTGCCTACATTTGTGCTTTGTGACCTGTTGTAAATGCTAATTTGAAACACTTTTCATCTGTACAGGACTGCTACTTCATAACAATCTACAGCCATCCAGGAATGTTGTTCTTCTGGTTTCCTATATGTATCCAAGAAGATTCTGCATCAGCAAAAGTCTTCAGTGCTGTTGGACATTCTTTCAGTTCAATCCCTAAGGTGTAGATCTGCAATTTCTATGGTGTTGGCAAGGTCTGATGTCTGGGATGTTCCTTCTGGAGCCATTTCTGGCCTGATGTGTTTACAATACAGGGAAAGGTATATTTTCACTTCTCCCTACACACTTAGCAATCCTTCCCCATATGCTTTAACAGTAGTATTAGAAAAACAGCTCAATTACATGGCACCCTGATGTGACTGCATGCTGCTTTCTCACATGGTTGGAAAGCCAGAGAAACTAATGAGTGGAGGAAAAACGATGGACGACAACGAAAGAGGAAAACCTGTGTGTATAATTAAAAGAAATGGAGAGGATAAAACCAAAACACGCAGAAAGAAATAGAAAAAGGAGGTGAGTAAAGTTCCCAGACAAAATGCATTACTAGCGTTTATTTCATAGTTTAGTGCCGGAAAAGGAACTTGATTTCTTCATTTCCAATGTGTTGATGTTATGCTTTTGGCTACTGACTACTTGCTAATGGTGGTAGTTGTGCTTTAAGAGGACTTGAGGCTAGTGAAGAAATTTTTTTGTTCTCTGTTGGCACTTGAGGGAAAAGTGGGGGGAGTACTTTCAAATAGATGTCATCCATCACAATATCAGCATTTAATAGAGAAATATTCTGAACTTAGGAAGGAGTTAATGTGGCAATGTAGGGCTTTCTTAGTGCTTTCTTTAAATATTTTTACATAATTTAATTTCGTTTATGCACCTGCACAGTGGGGAGAGATTCTTAAGTGGACCAGGTGTAGCAAATGTATTTGTGCCTGCTGGGCACAAGAACTTCAAGCAGTTTCCATACTAGTCAAGGGTGTTTTAGGAGATGCTGAACAGGTTTCTGGCCTAATAAGGGGAAGTACAATGAAAGTGGTATACAAAGCCCCAGACTTGGTTCATAAGCATTACATTTGGGATGGATACGTGTTTTTCTGGAGAGACAAGGAAGATGAGGGTGGAGGGTTGCCCCCTCTGTAAAAAGAGCAGCTGAAATGTATGGAGCTCTTGGACTGACAATCAGACTGGCTTGGAACACTAAAGATCAAAGGAGTAACTACAGAGGGTGACAGTGGTGGATTACAGACCAGCTACTCTTGATGAAAGATGATTAAAATAGCAACTCTGTGACATCTATGGGTCACAGATCCTGATTCTTGGAGAGGAGTGAAGCTTCCTGCCAGTTGGATGAGTAACATGGTGGGATGTAATCAATCCAGCAAAGTTCAGGAAGCTTTTTTGGTAGACATCCTGAATGGGCCAGCCAGGGGTGTTGCACTAATAGATGTTCACTAACAATGAAAAATTGTCTAGGAATGAGAATGGCAACTCTGGCTATAGTCATGATCATACAATGGAGCTTAAGATCCTGAAGGGAGGGAGGATATCAAGTCTCTGGACTGGACTTCAGAGAGCAAACTTTGGCTTATTTGAGGAACTGGTAAATGGGAGGCAGCTTTGAAAAGTGAAGGGAACCTAGGAAAGCAGGCAGATTTTTAATGGAGCATTTTTGTGATGCAAGAGCGACACATCCAAGTAGGAAACCATGCTGATGAATTGGGATGCCAGCTATGCTAAGTGGGGAACACCTGACTGAACTTCATGGCAAAAATATCATGGTGGAAGCATGAACAGGTTATAGTGAAGGAGTTACAGGAATATCGAAGTGTGTAAGGATGAGTGTAGACATACACAAGGGCTTGTGGAATCTCATGTTGCTCTCAAAAAGCTCTGTTAACAGTAGGGGACTGGACAAGGAACACAAAGAGCTGTTGAATGTGAGCACAGGTAAGGCTGATGTACTCAGAGCTGCCTTTGCCTCAATGAGCTGACCCGTGCACTTGGAGGCAAGACTGGAGCAAGCAAAGAGCTACCAGCAATGGATGAGGATCAAGAGAGGGATTTTTCTGAGAACATGACCTGGACAAATCTGGCTGGGGCGAGGTTCTGGGCTGTGTCTGAGGGTGCTGGGAAGATCTGACTGATGCCTTGACAGCAGCTGCTCTCTGCACCATCAAGCCTTACCAAATGTTTGCCACCTTTGATAAAATATAGGCATTTGCAGGCATGAGGATGGTAGTTGATGCCATGGCAACTTTAGTAAGGTGCTAGGCACCGGCTCCTGTGCTATTTTTGTATGTGCTTAGGACTCTGTAGTCTGGGTGGGTGGGCAGCTGGGTGAGTAAAAAGCTCTTTGCGTAGCTGGGGTCAGACAGTTACAGTTTAATGGGTTGCACTTTGCCTAGAGGACAGAAG
The DNA here is from genome assembly GCA_013400855.1 of Buphagus erythrorhynchus. NCBI lineage: Eukaryota > Metazoa > Chordata > Aves > Passeriformes > Sturnidae > Buphagus > Buphagus erythrorhynchus. Next base: position 20,912 of record VZTT01032779.1, on the reverse strand, counting down.
CAAGTGGAATCCTCTTTTATTTTAACATGTTTTTCAAGGACCTGAAGAAGCCAGCATGAACTTTTTGAAATTTAACAAGGACAAACATTCAGCCTCTGGGAAGGGAGGGACTGCCTGTCTGGGTAGCAGCTCTGTTGCAAAGGCTCTGGGCATGCTAGTAGGCAGCATGACCACAGCCAACAAAGGTAATAGCATGCCAGGAGCTTGGAAAAAGTGACGATCCACAGCTATTTGCCACTCACTAGGGCTCTTGTAGACCACATATTGTGTCCAGGTATGTCGCTGCCCTCTCAGAATCCAGTGCCAAGAAAGTTGTTGACAAGTATGTGCCCTACAAAGAGAGGCTGAAGGAGCTGAACTCAGTTGACCTGGAGCTGATTGGAAGGGACAGCAACGGGTCATGCTCCCTCAAGCAGGGTCATTCTAGAGCACATGGCACATGATTAAGTCCAGATGGTTTTTTAGTATCTCCAGCGAGGGAGACTCCACAACCTCTCTGAGCAATCTATTCCAGTGTGTGGTCACTTGCACAGTAAAGAAGTTCTTCCTCATATTCAGGTGGAACTTTCTGTGCATCAGCTTCTGCCCATTGCCTCTTGTCCTAGTGGTTGGCACCACAAAGAAGAGCCTGGCTCCATCCTCTTCACACCCACCCTTTAGATATTTTATACACATTAATGAGCTCCCCTTTCAGTTGCCTCTTCTTGAGGCTGAACAGGCCCAGCTCCCTCAGCCTTCTGTTGTAAGAAAGATTGCCCAGACTCTTGACCAACTTCCTAACAGTCTGCTGGACCTGCTCCAGAAGCTCCATGTCTGTCTTGTGCTGAGGAGGCCAGAACTGGACACAGCACTCCAGATGTGGCCTCCCTAGGGCTGAGCAGAGGGGCAGGATCACCTCCCTTGGCCTTCTGGCAATGCTCTTCCTGATGCATCCCAGGATTGCCTTGGCCTGCTTTGCTCCACAGGCACACTGTTGGCTCATCGGCATCTTGTTGCCCTCCAGGATGCCCAGGTTCTCTTCTGCAGAGCTGCATTCCAGCAGGTTGGCACCCAGCCTGTACTGGTGCATGGGATTATTCCTCCCCAGGTGCAGGACCCTGCATTTGTCACTGTTGAATTTGAGACGGTTCTTTGCCCAACTCCCCAACCTATCCAGGTCCCTCTGAAAGGCCGCACAAGGCTCCGATGTATCAGCCACTGCTCCCAGGTTGTATCATCAGCGATGATGGGGGCGTACAGGGGAGCTGGGCCGGGGCCAGGGTGGGGGCTGAGGCGGGCAGTGCGTGCGGGACTTCCCGCCCTGGCCGGCGGGCGGAGCAATCCGCCTTTGGGCTGTGCCGCCGGAGCGGGCGGGAAGCGCGGCTGCCCCTTCGCTGCGCGGCTCGGGCTGGGCGCCGGGCTCTCGCCGCCGCTCGGAGGAAGAGGAAGTGGCCGCGGGCCCCGGCCGGGCTGAGCGGGAGCGGAGCCGCCTCCCCGGGCTGCGCCGCGCAAACTTTGTGCCGGGCGGCGGGGCCGTGTGTCGGCGCGGCGCTGCCCCGGCACCTCCCTGTCGCGGAGCTGAGGGGGGAGCGGCCCCGGAGCACGGCGGGCGGGCACGGGCGACAGCCAGAGTAGGAGGAGGAAACGCTGTCAGCAGGGCCGGCCGTCTCCGCCCGCCGGGCATCCTTCAGCACCACCGGGCTGCGCTTCGCCCGCTGCCTGCCCCAGGTACTGCCGCGCACCCCAGGGGCTTGGCGGGCAAACTTGGTGAGGGGGCGGGAGGGGGTTGCTGCTGGGCAGGGCGCGCCGGAGCGGGGAAAGCCACGCCGGAGCTCCGACTCGTCGTGGTCCTCTGGCTCCTTAAGTTGGGAGCGGGGCGCGGGCTGGCCGGCGTGCCCGGGTTCTGAGGGGCTGCTGGAGCCCGGCGCGGGGTCACTGCCTCTCCCGCCCGCTCCCCGGCCGGGTTTTGGGCTGTGCAGCTGCTCCGGGGGGTCCGCTCGCTGCGGTCCTGCTGAGGGGCCGGAGCGGAGCCCGGCCGGGAGGGCGGCGGGGCTGGCGGGCGGTGCCGTCCTGTCAGCCCCTGGGTGCGGAGACTGCCGGGCTCCGCCGGGCTGCCCGCGGCCGGGGCGGACCGGAGGCGGCATCGCCGGCAGTCGCTTCCAGCCAGTGGGAAGGTTATCCGCGTCCAGCCCCGCCGCGGTGAGGCAGAGCCGGCAGAGGAGGGTGCTCTGAGGGGAGCCAGGCGGGCGCCCAGCCCGGCGCCGCTCCTCACATGCCGGGCACCTGGAAGCGGCGGTGCCGTGCCATCGTGTGGCTGGCTGGGGTCTGGGATTTTACAGTCGCTGTTTTCCAATTTTATTGCCTTTCCAAGTTCTTGATATTGTTTCAGCACGGTTTTCTTACAATATAAAGAGGCAAGGTGACCATGGTTCAGCATTTGTACGTCTGAGTTTGAAATACATTTCTCTGATTTGTCTGAATTCTTTTCACAACAGCCTCTTCTTACAGCTTGTGTATTTCTGGAAAAGGGGAATTTAGTTGGATGGACTTTACAGTTCTTTGATACTTTCAGCTTAGTCAAATAATTAATGGGAGACATTTGTTCTCCATTACGCCTGAGGGTGCTTCCCTGCCGAGCGCTCCCAGCTCGGACCAGAGAAGGAGCTGAACCAGAGGCTGCTGTGTGGCAGGAGTCTTGGTAGGGGTGGCTGTTCTGCTAAAGAGAATGCTGTATTCAAAACAATAAAAATATAACTATACCTGAAAGAAAGCCCTTTAATGTTTTCAGCCAAAGTTTGGGAGCTGTGGTCTGATTGTATACTGCTTCAATTTTTATTCCCTTTTAAAAAAATCATTTATTTATTTGTTTTGTAGGAGAATGACCTTATCAAGATGTAGCTGGCCTCTAGCTTACAAGGGGAGATCTTTTTATACATCTACTTTCATGTTTTATTTCTAATGAATCCAATTCATTTCAGGTCCTGGTATTGAATAACAAGTTAGTGGCAATAACCCTCTTTTTCACAATGCTAGTGGTCACATATGCATATTTAATTTCTGTTTTTTCTAGGGAAAAAGTCTCAGAATGAAGGGTTATTTTAGGAATCTAGCTTAACCTTAAGTAAGTTACATTAGACAAGGGGCTTTCCACCTCTTGAATGTTGGCATTCCCCGTTCTGAGAATGAAGCATGAAATGAGTATATACAGCTGTGATTAAATACCTAAGGGAGTTCTGAGCTGTGGTACTGGGAAACACAAATACCATATTGGGTATAATGAACTGGCCTTAGACTCTCTGGTGGAAAAGCTGGGGTCACAGACCTCTGGAGAATAAAAATCAAAGTTAATGAAGTCTCTGTTTGAAGTAAGTTAAAAATATTCACATAACCATTATTCCATCCCTATCATTCATGTGAGATCCCACAGCTCCACACCTGGCAGTAGTGGTCTACTTTACTTTTTGCCATCATCAGGTGGCTGGGGTTCTACTCTAAGGCAAACTAGCAAAAGGCGGTAAACACAGGACTGTCAAGTCTGTGTTTTGTGTTTTACCATGATTTTACTCACTGTCATTAAGCAGCTGTGCATACATTGCAGTATGCATCTGTTTCTCATGCCTGTTTTCTCTGAGTTCAGAGTGGTGTGGGGTTAACTTTAGAAGAAAGTGGGATTCATATCTAACATTCCTGTGCATGCTTTTGTCAGCTTAATTCAGTCTTTATTTTCTAAGCTGCTGTGATTTCTCTTGTTCTTGATAGTATTTCTCTAAGTCTTTCTTAACATCCTGGTAGTCTCCTGTTGTCACATCGAGGCAACTTGCTTGAATGTTTGCACATGGTATTTTGTCATAAATTTTACCTGTGCATTGTTCAGTGACATTAACACTTTGTTATCTTGACCAAAAATTCACCGCCTAAAAGTATTTTGTAGAGAGATATGTGGTATTATCTGAATCTTCTGCTTTACTGAAAGACCGCATCGTGGTATCACCACGTATTAAATATTTTAGATGAGTGTTACAGGGTGATGTGGGTGGTGTGGGAAGCAATGTCTCCCACCAACCTACTGTTCCTCACATTGCTCCCCAGCACTAGTGCAGTGCTCACCTTCATCCTCCACCAGTTCTCTCTGATCCTGTTTGCTCCTCTTCCTCCAATCCTGTTGCTCACATGTGCACACACACACCCACACAAACCAGCTTTGTTTCCCTAGACGGCTTTAAGTGTGGCTGGTGGCAGGGAGCCCACAGAGGTAGCCTGGTGACTTGTAGGCCCAGGGACAGCACACAGCAAAGTAAGTGTGTTATGCAGGGCAGCAGAGTCAAGCCCAAATCAGTGATGTGAACACTGCAATGAGAACAATAACACCTAATAAAAGTTTGTTGAAATCACATTATCATGCTGGTGTGTTATTTGACATGCTGCATGCTGGTGCTGTGCTTTTTTTATGACTTGTGTTTACAAGACCTGTCAGGGTAGTCTGTTCTAACTTTACTGAATCCATATCATAGTTATCCATGTATTACTTTGCTTTCTTCCTTACGCTTAGAAACTTGAAGCTAGACTAGCAATTGTCTTAATTGCCCATTTTCTCTGTTTATTTTTATGTAGTCACTACATTTTCTTGTTTCCGTGGGAGACAGTACCAAACCCGAAGAAGTAGTTTGGTTTTTAATTCTAGCAATTGGGGCTGCAGTTCATCATGACAGGTCTTCCAGAGTTCTTGGTATGAATCCAGATTAGTCCTGATTTGTGTTCTGCTTCTGTTGAGTTGTGGTATCTTTGGCTTCTCCAACTTGCCTTGGCTTCTGGCACATTTAATTTTATGCTGGTGTTTCTTGATCCAGGACTGTTCCTCTGCTGAACTTTGTTCCTGTCCCTTAAGCTCTCTGCTTATTCTACGTTTCCTTCTTTATTAGGTAATTCATCTCACTGTGTCTGGAAACCTTCTTATGAATACTCTTGTCACTTCCTCGAGTTCCAAGTTCTGCAGATACTCATATTGTAGTTTAAACATGTTCCAGACCTCCCCTGTGCTTACATCCTCCAATTGCTCATTCCTGTTCATCTCACTAATGAATTCCTTAGTTTTTGAGATTTGCTTTTTGAAATTGAAAACCTTACTTGAAGATTTACTTGGGTTGCTCTGCAGTTTAATTTAAATCAAATCAATCATAAGGGATAAATCTGGGATTATTCTTTCACCAACCTTCCTATAAGCTGAGATTTAGTTATCAGCCTCAAGTCTAAAATCCTGACAGAACTGGTCAAATTCATAAGTAGGTGGTAAAAAAAAATTGGTCAGCTGTAACATCTGACAGTAGATGGGATTGATTTATGGTAATTGTTCCTTGTATTTATAAGTTTTTCTGAATGTTTCAAATTGTTTAGTAAACATTAGTTACTTAAGCATAGATCCCTCCACACAAATAAAAATTATTGCAGTATTTATCGAATATACGCTGGATGGTATTACTATTGAAAAAAAAAAGACTATATGGATCTCTCTTAATAAGGAATTTCCCTCTTAGGTGGTGTAATCTCACAAAAAAACCTGGGCAGTGGTAAAAATGAGGACCTGTGCATGGGAAAAATGAGGAGAAATCAGGAGCATGGCTCTTTTCTGGGAACTGACAAAGGATCATCCTGGCATCCTACTCTGCTTTCTTTGTTTACCTGTACACCCAGTTTGTCAGGTCTAGTGTTTTTAGTTCTCTGCTTCGGTTATGCTGGTTTTTTTGCCTTCTTATTCCTCCCGGGGTTCATTGCTTTAACTAGGCTAGGAAGGGGACTTGACTATAATTTGCAAGCACTCTCAGGGTTTGTTTAGAGCTGAGTGGGGGACTAAACACTCTGGTGTTTTGTAGACTGGTAAGGATGCAAGAATTAAGTGACCGCATGCCAGCAAGTGAACCTGGTGAAGTGAGCATGAAGTGCTTATTATTTTGAAAATGGAAAGGTCAGGATTGCAGGAGTGAGGGTTTAAGAAAATAAGCATGTCTCATTACTGCAGAACAAATGTGAAGTCCTGCAATTATTTGTAAATGCCTTCCAGCATCCCTATGAGGTACCTAAGTATTACTCATGGAAGGAAGAATGAAGGGTCTTAACTAAAATCAAGAGAGAAAGCCTATTAATACATTGCAGTTATCTTCTTTTCCAGCTGCTACATTCATCAGTAAGAACACTATATTCTATATTTTGTGAAAAGAACGTTATCAGTAACCTAGGATAGGTATTTTAAAAAATAAATTAGTCCATGATAAAGCTTACAAAATACATTCACTAGTCCTGGCCCACAAATGTTTTAAGTATGTTAATGCAAGCAAGCTTGTTCTCACTAATTTTGCTTGTTCTCACTAATTTTGCTTAAAAACAAGTTGACAAGCATTAATTTTCCATACAGCACATTTTCCTTGGATGCCATTGTAAATACTAAAATTACCCTGTTTCTATTTCAGCCGGTAGAGTATTTCACTCACACATTTGCTAGAATATTCTGTCTAATGCTATATACTTAGCAGTTAACTCTAAGATTGTAAGTATTTAAAAGAATTGTTTTGGAATTATTTTCAAATCATCCCTCTAAGTAGTCATTGACATTATGCATTGATTAGTTGAAATAAACTATTTAGCCAATATGTACTTATTTGATAAGCATCCCTTAAATTACTTATTCTGGTAATCTATTCAAGCCTCCATTAGCCATATGGTTCTGTTACATTTCAGTGTAATTTTCATTATTATTCCTTGGAGATAGATTGTTATGGCGTTTCGTGAAAGGGTGGATCAATAAATCAGAAAATTATCCTCATTTGTTCCCCAATATACCCCCAAAAGAAAATCAGATAGAAGGTAAGAGGTTTTTTCTTTTTCCTTTTCTTTGTGCTCTTTTCCTACTGAAAAGGAATCCTGGGGCCTGAATCACTGTTAACAAGAAAATAAGTTGTTAGCTACATGGCATTATTTTATCCTTTTTCTTTGCTAATTCTGAACTTGTTGTATTTCATCTGTTTTGAACACACACTAGCATGTGAGAAAGCAAATTCAAGCTGCTAGAGGGTATATTAGCAAAGCTGAGGTTCAGAGATCATCAGCTGAGAACTTGACTTCAGAGATGTCTAAAAGAGCTGTAAAAATTCCTATGATACATTCAAGATACATTCATTTTTGTGGATCACAGAGGTGATTAAAAGGGGAAATACTGCTGGCTTTTTATTTTTCTCTTGCTGACTACAATTTGTTGTAATTTTTTGGCTTTTTTTCATGGCAAAGAATGGCACTGGTTTCAATAAAACTTGTATTGAGAAGGAGCGTTCAGGGGCAGGTCATTTGACATGCTGGCATGGGTTTCTGTCCTATACCTCCAGATGCTCCCCAGAGCTTCTCTGCTCCTAAAGTACACAATGCAGGACAGTAGTGGAGAGGAGGAAGTTGGCAGCAAGAGGTTTATTCTGCAGCTTGTGAGTTGGGTGTTTGTTTGGAATCTATGAATCCTGGGTTAGATTTTGCATTCAGTTTGCAGAAGCAAGCTGTGCCTTTCCTAACCAGTGAAGGCCTTTGCTGTCCTTCACACGAGAAACTAAGGAATTAATTGACTAGGCTTTGCTGTTGTTCTGCAACTCAGCATACCTTCTATTCTTGATGCTTTGTGGACTTAAAGTGAAGATGCAGACTAAAAAAAACCAATCTGTTGTGAGAATTGGGTTTCAGTTCTAGTTTTATCATCATGTGGCTGAACACATGAACAGTTTGAGATCAACAAGATCATAGAGCACATGTAAGATTAATTTGCAATCTAAGTGAGTTTGTGGACAGAATTAGTTTTTCTGGCATGTGTAATTGTAAAAGCCCATAGCTAAATCATAATTTTAGGGGTTAATGTTCTTCATTAAATGTTACTTTTTCAAGTTTTTTTTTCTAAGTATAGAAATTCTGAGTAGATAATTAATTTCTGCATTAATGAAAATGTTTGTCTTAGAAACTACTGCAGAGCAAAAAGAATTGGAAAATTTGGCAGTGTATTTGAAGGATTGTTTTTCAATTTACTAAAAAGTGAGTATTAGTGATAATATTTTGGTTTAATATGAATAAAAGTGGAATTCACATGCAAGGATAGAAAGCCAGGATAAATCTATGTAGTACGGTAACCTTAAGCATGTCTTGTAGCAAAGTAATACACCTTCTGAAAATGTGCTAATTTTTCTAAATGGGTTTAGATGACTTTGAGTGCATCAGTGATGAATATTTCTTACAGCGCTCTTTGATAACTGCAATGTAGAAAATTAAGAAGGTGAATTAAGAAATTAAGAAGGTGTCCTGTTGACAAGTAGATTTATAAGTGAAAAGCAAGGAGATGCTTTCAGATGGTGGTGGGAAGACCCTGAACAGCACTAACTTTGCTGTGAATGAAAGGAAGAAGGTAATAACTGTTATTAAACGCCTTGGAAAGATTATAAAGCAAGCTGTCCCAGAAGGACATTTGTGGGCTAACTTTGAGCAGAATTTGGTGATTGAGTGATGACTTGTCATACACACATCATCAGTATATTTGAGAAAACTTTTAAGAATTCCTACCTCTGTGGAACTATTTTCATACTTAGACTCCTCTGTTAAAGTAGGGGCTTTATTTTTTAAGATTTGTTTTCTACTGCTGTAGCACTTGTATTCTAATTACAATGGAAAAGATTGTGATGTTGTGAAACTTAATTTTTGTCCTCTGATCCCTCACTTTTTTCAAGTGAAAGCATCTTTTTTCATCATCCTTTTTTATATGCATGCTTTAAGTAACATAACTGCCTATACATAGCAAAATGTGAGGAAGCCTTTATCCTCAAGGATACTGTTTGAAGTTTGCTAAACAACAGAAAGGTGAAAATCAGTCTTCTAGGAAGCAGTCACTCAGGGAATTAATAACAAAAAAAGCGTGTTTTCAGTCCATTCCCAAGTGGGCAGGTAGCTCATGCTGAATGAGCTGTGGGTTATCTCTGCTCGCAGAGGTCATTGCTCTCATGGGTAGTGAGGGTGGAGGAGTTTTTCTCCAAAGGGCTGATAAAATGTTTGCTGGACAGGCACAGCAGAGTGTCTGTGGCTGCTGCTGGAAGTGCAGGCTTTTATTTTTTAGCACTTTCACCCCAGTTTGGGAAAGAATGCAATGTGAAATGCAGAGTCCCCAAGGCCTCCTTCTGCAGCCATCACTGTCTAAAAGAGTCCTGTGGATTTCAGACTGTTTGTACAACTAAAGGTTGCAGGCACTGCAGCAGAATGACCTCTGAAATGGAATTTTTTCCCTTACGAAATATTGATGTGTAAGAATTACTGGGCCATCGCTGAAACAAGAAATTTGGTACACTTGCTAACACTTACTGCTATCTTAATTCATCACTAGCACAAGTATACTGCTAGATGTGTTCCATTAGAGTTCATAGAAAACTACCTTGTGTCTTGTTAGGCTCATTAATATGCAACACATGTTTATACATTAAAATAAATAACATTTTAGACTGAAGCAAATAATATTGCACAGACAAAAGAAGAAACTACTGTATCTATGAAAGAATATTCCTTTAATGGTAATAGTTGTCATTACAAAAAAAAAATACAAGGTGGAAAGTATCACTTTGGGAACATAAAACGANACCTCGATTTCATTGATAGAAATTGTTCAATAATTGTTTTTACCTTTCTTTCAAAATAATCAGGGAAGGTTGTTTTCTGCTGGGTAAGTCCACCAAATATTGAAACTTCAGGAATGCAAATGGCACATCATCCTTTTTTCTCAATGTTAGAGGTCTTTATAGCAAATGTTTTTTCTGCTTCCAGGTTCTGTGTGATCAAATATTGACCTATGTTTTTCAAGTTCAATGTGTTGTTTAGTCCTTTTTTGATCTATTTATTAGGGACTTTACAGGAAGATGTAGGTGTGCATTTGTGGACTTTGCACATAAGAAGGTGGGTGGTATTGCGAGCCCAGAAGGACTTCCAACTCCTTCTTCCAAGGGTGCTGGAGAATGGACTGAGGCTATTACTGATCAGTAGAAGCGCCAAGGAATACAGTAAAGTTAGGAGGGATGAGTTGGAAACTTCTCAGTTACTTGTGTTGGATAAAAATAAGGAGAAATAGGTTCTTTGTCTGCTAGGAGGTTGACAGTAAACTGTGAATGTGATGATTCAGCTGTGAATGATGATTTTAGGTGCCGTAGGTGTATTATTTGCAGTAGAGACAGGGAAGTATGAATGTTATTTTCATAAGCCTTGTTAAGATCTCATGTTGAGCATATGGCCACCTGTGTTCATGTAGAGAAATGAGAACAGTGATGCAAATGAGAGTGAGTGGGGTGATGAAGGGAGCAGAGATCCTGTCTAGGAAATGGCAGAAAAGGACTTGAATGCATTCATCATAACAAAATATAGCAAGGGATTTGGTAACTATTAATAAGAATGTTTTTGCAAGGAAGTATGAGGGAGGGACAAAATTTATAAAAGTTGAAGCACATTATAAATAAAACTGTAGATAATTTTCTGCAAGTGGTTTCCACATACATTGGGGCTGTGTATCTGGCTAACTTTATAAACTCTTGAGGGATGCAGCTGTGGCATAAGCTTACGAGCAGCTCTTTGGAGATGGTGAATCTGAACAAGGTTTTCATTCTCTGCTTCAGGCTTATAAACTGTCGAGGTAAAGGCAGCCCAGATCTGTGACTGAACTTTCTCAGGTGCTCACTGCTGTGTGTCAGAGCTTACAGGGAGACTGTGACATTGACCTTCTTGATGCTCCATGCAGTGTATTTACACTGAATGGATCCCATGCCTTTATGTGTCTGGGGTGGCCTGTGGGAGCCACTCTTTGTTACTGAGTGTTTATTCTGCATTTCCCTCTCTGCCCTCAGAGCATGAGTTTCTCAGTGTAGGCGGAGGCAGGATGCTGGGTGGGTTGTGATGAAAAACCTCAGGTACCTACCTGGTCTGTCTTCATACTTGCGATTTTTGTACTAGCTGCTGGTTGAAATAATTTGCCTGAGCCCCACTAGTGTTGTTGAGAGGAATTAGAGAGTTTGGATCATCTGGATATTTTCACCAAGTAATTCTTCCATTCTTTTATATTCAGATAAGCTATAATGTGCAGGATATTGAGAAACATTTAATGTGCAGCAGGAATGGTTGTCAGGAATAATCCTTTAAAATGTTATGGGCTGGCAGCTTATTAAAGAGAACTAGATTTATCTAATGCAGTTCTGTGGCCAGGTGCCTCTTCTGTTTTGAAGACAGATTTGTAATGTGCCATTATTTTCTAAAAAAATGAGGTGGGAGGAAGTGAGGTTGTTTTGTAAATCCATTTATAGATATTAATTTGAATATTACAGAGATCTGTGTAAAAGTTAATACTAGGTGCTCTCTTAGTAACTGCATATATGGAAATTGTTACTAGGTTGACAACCTTAATATTAGCAAGTTATTTTGCATTTTCAGCTGTTTTTTATAATGGAATATGTGTCTTCCAGAGTGTACCATTGAATACATTTGAAAGATGCAAAATACATACATTAAACTGTCAATTTTCCAATACAATAATAGTATGCCTGAGGGTAGATATAAGTAGTATATACTTCAGTTACTATCTGGGGATTTATTTAATTTCACAATTTTATGTAGTTTGTAGGCAGCTTGTATTTGAAAATTAAAAATCACCCTAATGTAGTAGTTTGGGGCATGAATCCAGAAAGAAAAAACTCAAATTAATCATGTTTATGTATTTTCCCTGTTCCCTACCTCTTTGTATCAGGAACTGCTGAAATGGGTTGTGGATTGAACAAATTGGAGAAGCATGATGAAAAACGACCTGGTAATATCTATTCAACTTTGAAGAGGCCCCAGGTAGAAACCAAGATAGATGTTTGCTATGAATATCGATTCCTGGACTTCACGACGCTAAATGACAGTAAGTACATAATTTTTTCTTTAGATTTTTTTTCTATTAAAGTAAGTGTGTTAATTAATTGGTCCATAATGCTTCTTGAATAGTAGTTAAGTTCTTAAAACATGTTCAATTTCTTTAAGTAAATGCCTTCTCTTCAGTCCTAATGCTTCCATGCAGAGATCTTAGTGAGAATTTTGTTAAGTTTTAGCCTTACAGCTAGTTACAGGTTATCAGATTTTCGGTTCTTTTACCCTTCCCCTTTTATTTGTTTTGTTTTCTTGGGTTTTTTTGGTTTTTCACTCTGATGTGAACATTTGTTTCCTTAATTTGCATTTTATCCAATTTTCATACAGTAAAGCAATTCAGCAAGGTTATGTACTTTACTGCTCATTTTCCTTGCTCCCCTTGTACTCCCTGGGCTCTGAGGGGTATTTCGAGTGGCTGAAGTTAGTGTCTTCAGTTTTGATAACTTGCCTTAAATAACTCTTAAGCGGTTACAGATACTTACAGGTGCACCCATGTAGGTGGAAACAGGATAGTGGGAGACACTGAAGACCTAAAACATCAAAGGAGTGAAGAACCAGTCTCATACAATTTTTACCTTGTTTTTTTTTTTTCTTCAGTCTGAAATAGTCTTGTTTTAATTCTTGTGACAATCCATAGATACTCAAGTTTTTTTCCTTGCTGATTGACGTCAGGCATCTCTGTCAGTATTGCTCACACCATTGCCTGTGCCCTGTTTCACTTCAGAATTAGTCTGTTCTACAAGCGATTACTCCTCACACCATTTGGAAATCTAAAGCTTGAGCAGAAGGCTGGGACCTACTTCTTGCTATATATAAAACAACACAGTACCAAAATCTGCTAGAGCTGGCAGGCAGGATGCCAGGTAGAGCCTCTGTGCTCTTGCCCTGCAGTGTGCTGTGACTTCTCTGGTTTTGCAAGTCAGGTCAAAGGAGAAGCTGGAGCCATGAGTCTCTCATGGTGTGAGACAAAGAGGTGCTGGTGCTTCACTTGATGAGACACCTAATGCAGCTCAGTGTGTCAGCCCAGAGCAGTAGGAACTTGTTGGGTCTTAAAACCTGCTGCAAGTAAACCTGAGTTTGAAAAAGGTGGAGGTTTAGAATAGGTGATTGAACAGGACTGTGCTCTTATAGGCAGTTGTGAGAGTTGAGAAATTTTGTCTTTGCAGACTTTGAGTGCCTGTCTTCTGTATTTGTGTTCTCTTATGTTTTTTGATACACTAATTGGGATGCACTGCTGTTACTGAGAGCACCAAGCAAATGGTAGAGGAATTTTTTTCATGTTTATGTATTGCAGTTGTTTTGGCATTTATGTGTTTTTATTTCAAAGTGAACTGTTTATGTCCTTTGATAGTTTGACAGCTTTTACTGAGATGTATTGCAAGTTGTGTCATTAGCAAGAATGAATTAATATTGAGGACACACTTCTCTGAGCTTTTCTGGAATGTTCATCACTGTTATGTCTGAGTGTCTCAAACTTTAGCATGTGCATTCTCCTGTTCTCTCATGAAGTCTCATCTTTGGCAGTCTGTGGAGGAGGAATCAGTACTTGTGGTAGCAATGTGGCTTGCCTCCGGCACAGAGGATGTCTGGTAAAGAGAAAAAATTAAACCTAGGCTTTCCAAGTCTGATTAAATGTGTAGGTTTGTTGTAAAGCATACTTGTATACGTTTTTCTTACTCATCATAGATTGTTATAATACAATTTTAGGAGTCATGGCTTTGAAGAGACTTTAGTAGAAGCGCTTCTATGAGATTGTTGGGCTTGCCAAAGAGCATAAGCTCTCCAGCTTGGCTGAGTTCTGCTTNNNNTGGGCTGAGTTCTGCTTTGGCATGTTGTATCCCCATCACTCCAGTCTCTGAAGATGTCAGCAGATAGGCAGATGTGGAGGGGAAGGAGCTGATGTTCCTGCTCTTTTCCCTTAGTTATCACCTATGATCTATGTGCTCTCAGGATTGGCAGTTCCCTCCCTGTTCTGGTCGTATGCTGTGTGAAGGCTTGTGTTGCACTGTGTAGTGTTAGGACATTCCAGGCTTTTTTCATCATCGCTGGTTCATTTATGGTTTTGCTGAGAAATAGCATCTGCAGATAAACAGACTCAACCATGGGTGTTTCACCTATATCTGTGTGGATTCGGAGGCTTCTAAAAATGAAATGCTCCTAGCGGTGTAAAAAGAACATTTGGATTGTGAAGTCTGTCTTCTGTGAATCTACTTTAGCCCCTCCAGCGTATATGTATATCGTGACATCATTTTTTCCACAGATTTTCTCTTTCATTGGGTTTTTAGAATAAGCCATGTTAAATTATGAGTGGCTACAGAATATTTTATTGTATTCTTAAGCTAGGTCTTATTTACAAGGCTAGTGAGCCTGGCAGTGCAGACAGGTACTCATTTTTCTCTGTAGCTTTCCTATAGCAATGATTGCTCTGATAACTGTATCTCTCACAAGTGTTTAATCTTAATGGTGAGAAGGATGAGATTATCTCCATGTTGCAGGTGGGAGCTAATTCAGAGGTTACTGTCAAAAGTTTTCAAAGTTCTTAGCATTTCCTCATGTGTTCCATAAGCAGCTCTTACTTACTTCAGACATAAAGGTGGATGCTGGTATTATTTGCAGTTTAGAACTGCATGTATTTGCAAATTTGATACCCAGATAATGAGAGATCAGTTCCAAAATGTGGCATATGTTAAAAGTGCACTTTGTCTGGCAGCTAGGCTGATGTAAGTTTTTGCATCTGTATGTGAGGAAATCCTGCTCTCCTCACTTGTCTCCTGTCAGCTCTGTGAATTGATTTAACTCATATATCTGGCATATTACGCAGTTTTTTTGTTTGGTTATCCTCTGCCATATCTGTGTTTTGTGGAAGGGTCTGAAGAATGCTGGAGTTGGTAGAAGTGGAGGGAGCATATTTTCAGGAAGAGAAATAGGACCTTCTTTAAATCAGCTCACACTATTATGAACTCACAGAATCACTGAGTGAGGTTGGAAGGGACCACGGTGGGTTATCTGGTCAAACCTCCCTCCTTAAGCAGGGTCATCCTAGAGCACAT
>VZTT01032778.1:3158-14686 GCA_013400855.1 Buphagus erythrorhynchus | reverse complement strand
AAATTAAAGAAGAAAATAAAAAGATTGGAGAGCGAGAGAGACAGGCCTCTCTGGTTAGGGTGGTGATTGCTGGAGTGGAGAACCTGCCTTGGTTCTTCCTTATTCATAGTGGGTTTTTGCCTTTTGCATGTGGCAGTTTGGAAATCTAGGCTCTGGTGTGCAGGAGCAATTGAAGAGAAGCTGCTGTGTGCTTCAGATATTCATCATTGAGGTCAGCAGGCTTGAGCACAGAATTCAGTGAATTATAGTCCTGGCTCTGATCCAGGCAAATCTGGTTTTGTTTTCCATGTTCCCTTTTCTTTATCTTTATTGAGGTGCATTCTTTATAGGAGCTGAGAGTTACTTTCTTTAATATTCATGAAACTTGGGATACCCTGATATCTTCATCCACATTATTATTCTCTTTATAATGCAGATATTGTGCTATAAATAGAGCAGAGACCACTAATTGAATAAGAGATAGTTATCTGTATCAGCTCTGTGGCAGGTCTGACATGTACTGAATGAACAACATGCTCCTGCAGAAAAAGCAGCTGTGTCAGTGAGAACTGTCACTTTACACAGGGTGACATACAGCATCTTCATGTTGGTGTTTTTTTACCATGTTGAGACAGTAAATGAGACTTCAACAATGTTTTAAAATAGGTTTTTTTTTCAAGTGTGGGTAGTCCCTGTACCTTTTCTAATCCCAGCATGATGAAAAAGAAAACATTGCCCTGTTATTTGTTAGAGGCCATGGCCAATCTGCCTCTTGTTCCAGAATTCAGGGAAAAAAAGGAGTTTATTTTGGTTTGGTGTATTTTTATTTTTTTTTAATATATTTTTTTAAGGCAGATGGCTTTGCATGTGATGGGGAGATTAGCTTGGTTCTGTAGGGTGAAATTCAAGAGCTGTAGCAGCTATCAGTGGTGCTGAAGGGGGGTTTGGAGTTGCTATGTGTATTTATTTGTTAATACACAAACCCCTGTTTGTCGAGACAGATGAGATAAATATGTGATGGTTGACAAACCCAGAAGAAAATTAGAGGTTACTTTTTTACCTGCTGGAGACAAATTCCCTGCCAGGATGCTGCCTGTGGAATTTGGTTCTGAGCCCATTTCTCAGCACTGTCTGCCTGCATGTGGTGCTGAGTTGCTGCCTAATGTGAAGCTGTGTTGTAGACAAGTAATTTCTGGTTCAGAGATCTCTAAACTCTTTTGTATGTTGTCTGCTTCTTCCTGATCATTCCAGAAGGAGGAGACTTTCTCATGCTTCCTTTTTATTTGGGATACCAAAAGAGAAATATTTATCCAAAACATGGGTGACTTACTGCTTTTTTAATCGTCGTGTTCCATGTTTCTTGCTGTAGAACATTTTTCCTAATGACTTGTATATTGGTGTGTAGTTAATACTTAGGTATTTAGAGTAGCATTTGGTTCTGATACCTTGTAATGTTTGTCTGGGTTTGAATTTGAGCGATAATACATAATAATGCACTTTAAAAACCTCATGGTGTAGTGTGACTGGCTTCTTTGTCACTTGATGGAACAATCTTTATGGCTTACTGTCTCCAAAGTCACTGGATTGGGGATTAGTAAGGCAGCAATAAATCCAGTTTTGTTTTAGAGCTTTTGTTGCAGTCAGATACCACAAGAAAATGAGTGAGGAATTAAAAGCTGTGTGAGAGATTCTTTAGCATTCCAGCAAGGAAGGAAATGCAGTCATTTTCATGGCTTAGTGATTATGTAGGATACAGTTCCTGCTCAAGAAGCCAGGGCTGTCTGGGTAGAGACTTTTGATCAGAACTGGCATTATTTGTTTTCTAGGAGCAGCAGCACAACCCTCTTACCCTGTAGATACTGGAATATAAGTGGTGTCAGGGAAAAGGTTGATTTTCAAGTCAGAAGTGCTACATGCACACCCCAGCCAAATGGTTTAGTGCAAGCAAGTTAACTCCACCTGTAGAAATAAGCTCAGAAAATGGCCTTTGATTTGCGGTTCATTTTTCTCAGGATTCCCAGCCTCTGGTGTTTACAATAATGGCTTCTCAGCTAGGTGAGGAAGAATGAAAGACTTAGACATGTCCTGATTTGTTGGAGATGATGTTCTTAGGTGTCTGAGCTTTCTGTGCTGTTCTAAGACTTAGTAATGCAACAAAATATTAGCGAGGGCATTAGGACACTGAGAGGGGATAAAGCATCTGCAGTTTGAAATGGGAAAGAAAAAGGAAAAAGAAATGTTCATAGATGCATGTGCTCCAAGATATAGGTCACTCAGTTGCTAATACAAGAAAAAAAAGAGGAATTTGGGGTTTATCATAGTAAAGCACATGTGAAAAAAAATATGTACTATTTTTTTTCCTCAGGAAGAGAATCTGCATAAACACAGGGGTACTGAGGAGTTCTGAAGACTAAGACATCTCTCCTGAGCTGAAAGCTTGCTTTCATTGAAGCCTGTAATGCATTATGCAGCATCATGCTCTGTACTTCAGAAAGCTTGATTTCATGAAACTTGCCTTGATAGTAGATTTCATTGTAAATAACTGAAAGAGACAATGTGCTTTAGCATTCCTGGCACCAGGGCCCATGGTTACATGGTCAGGAGTGGCAGGAAACAAGGGATTAATGATGGCAGGAAGCTACCTATTGCAAGGTGGTAGTTTTTGCAGTTCTTATTTGTTTTGCTAAAGTTTGCTTCTTGTCAGTCTGTTGGCAGAAGGTACACCATCAAAGGCCAATTGCTATGTAAAAACATTCACTGAATTACTGTCAGGCTGAGAAAAAGGCAGGCTGAGAATTTGGAATGCAGCTGCTATCTGGGTCACTGGGGATCTGTAGCATACTTTTTCTGTGAACTAGCTCAGTAGATGAAGTCTTTGAAGACACAGGCAAAGATCTGAGAGGAAAGTTTATTTCAAAACAAACTTAATTCTTGGTGTGTCAAACTTAGCAAAACAGCACAGGTTACTTTGTTGTCTTGAAAGTCGCATATCACTGTATCCTTCTGTAATGAATGAAGGAACTTGAGGCACAATGTGACAGAGCAAATGTGTGCTCTTTATTACTCCTGATACTGTGTTTCATTCCTAATTCATAGCTTTTGCATCTGAGGCGCTGCAGGAGCACCCAGGTTCCATGATCAACCATTTCCCTTGAACCATCAGAGTTAGTTTACTCTCAAATAACTCTTCTGTGTTCAGTAGGTTGAAACCACCAGATCTAGTTCTTCCTGCCTAATCCTGGCTTGCCAGGGGTATTCCAGCACAGCTCCTGCATGCTCCCAAGCTGTCACCTTCCACACATGACTGCAAGAAGTTGTATTCAGCAGGCTGCAAAGCAGCTGCCACATTTCCTGCCCTGCTTCTCTGGCACTAGTTGCAGCAGAAAACATGAGGTTTGAGAACACTTTTCCTGCTAGCACACGTTTGAGGGGAGGATGTGAGTGTGCACAGCTTTACAGCAAGCAGTAGGGAAGTGTATTTGCTGAGAGAACCTGTGCTAGGGAATTCAGGGTTAGAAAGTTGAAGAGGATTAATTCATCTTGCAGAGGTCCCTGAGCCTGGTGTTTAGTAGGGCAGATTTCACTCAAGATGTACCCAGCTGGAATAGGCATTCCAGATCCATTCAGCAGAGCTGGGTTCCTGGGAAAGAGCAGTTCTTCCAAACCCTGAGCCTGCAGCACAGAGCATGTGCTGGTACAGCCTCCCACATCTCCCTTTCACATCTACACCTGTCTGTACAGAGGGTAACCTTGGGCAGTTTGCTGATCTGTCATTTGGGGGGTTTAGGTCAGGAAGGGATGACTCTTAGATCTTTCATATGAGAGAGCACTCATAGACTGTAGTGGGAGCAGGTTCTTGCTCCAGATCAGCATCAACAAGGACAAGGGTGTGGAGGACCCTCCAAAGCACCACTTACCTTAACACAGCTTCTCAGCCAGAGTGCAAGGCAAAAGTGTGGCACCAGCAGTTCTGTCCAGTAAAAAATCATGTGCTGTGAACTTCACAAGCAGCTGCCAGTTGTTTGTAGAGGACGTGAAGAAAGTCTCCTCCTGTCTCAGTTGGACCAGCTGCCCTAACTTTCCAAATGACCCTGTGTTCCCTGGGGTTGTGAGCACATTGTGCATTCTTGTAAACACCACAGTGACAGGTCTGCAGCTCATGGCACTTGCAGGGCATCACCCTGGTGATGTGTGGCCTCGTCTGATGTGGCTCCTGGAAGCCATCTGTGTGCCCTGCTGGGGGGGACAGGCCTGGCAGTGATGTTCTTGCCTGTCTGTGTGTGCATAAGCCCTCTAAGTCTCACCAAGGGCAGGCATGATCCCTTATTCTTTCCCCTCAATTTCTTGTCCTTCTTTCTCTTCCCTGATTGTGCTTTATCACATGGACTCAAAGAGAGTCTCTGCTATCTGAAAGAAGTCAGGGCACAATTTTCACAATGTGAAAATGAGACAGGAGATGGGTTACAGCGTCATTTCTTCCAGCTGGACTTGCAGATGACCCTTTATCCAGCATTCTGTATTTACTGTTGATAGTGCCAGGTACCTAAGAAAGTGCAGTTCTACCAAGGGAAGAGGCAAGAGGTGGCCTCTCATTGAGATTACATGAAACAAATTGTAGCTTGTGGTGGGTAAGAGAGCAATAAACAATTTTATCCCTCTATCTTGTGATTTTTCCTTGTCCCATTTTGAAAAATCTGGTGGTTTTGGTGTGGGTCTTACCTGAACCACTGGCAGCTATACAAGTTAAGCTGCATGACAGCTGTGGTGGGGAATGTTGGGGGTTTTTGGGTGTGTTGAACATGATGCAGTGCTTATAGGTAAGAGTGTGAGGCATGTATTGAGCCATGTGCATTAGGAGGTCATGAAATAAGAATAGAGAGAATCTCAGAGCCACTTCAACATGTTTGGGTGTTTTTGTTTGTTTGTTTGTTTCAGTGTGGTCCTTAAAAGTTCATCTGCCTTTTCTGAAATGTTTGCTTGTATTTCACATACATTTCTTTATTTCTCATTCATCTTTTACCTGTATTTAATGCTTGAACTTCCCTACTGGAGTGTGGGTTCTTGTTGTAGGTTATTTTACTTTCAGGTCTGAGCAACTCTTTCATCACTCAAATTAATTTTACTTTTAGAATCATTGGTATTACAGTTTTCATTTACTGCAAGTGTTATTGAGTAAGGCTATGCAAGATATACTTTGCCTTTTTACCCTATTTCCATAGTGAAGCATGGAATTTGCATCAGACTGTGAGCCCCAAATTATTATTATTAGGATGATGTACTCCAGGTTAAACTTTCAGACAGATTTGCTAAATGCATTAAAATTAGCAGCTGAAATAAACCAATCAAGTGAAGATGATACTTGTTGGTTTTATTTTCTGTGATTTGAGAGTAAATGAGGATCTGGAACTGGGTGGGTGTTTAGGCTGGAGGGGCCATCAGGAGCATTCTTAAAACAGGTTTGGCACTGAACTCACACCTTGGAGCTCTTTCCTGTCAAGCCATGAAAGACTTCAGGATTGAGGAACCTTTCTGGACAACCTATTCCCATGATTGTTCATCCTTAGAGAGAAAAGCAAATCCCTCATGTCCAGTCAGATCCTTCCCTGCAGCTGGTGACTGTTGCCCTTCATTGCCCTGCCACACATCTCAACAGAGCTCTTGGCCCTTTATTTTGGTGAAGGTTTGGGTGGAGGAAGGGCCCCCAAAGCCTTTCCTTTGCAAGCTTGAACCAGGCTCATGTCTTTCATGTGCCTTCCCCAAATGCATGCAGACAAAGTGGAGTTACACCCTCTGCTGCAGATTTGGGGCTGTTTCATAAATATGATGCATACAGTTGGCTCAGTCTGCTGGAATAGATACTAGTGTGTAGCATGGTTATGAAACTTGGCAAAACATCAAATCTATTTATTATTAATGACTCTCCATGAGCAAGGATCACAAATGAAACTGATTGGAACATTCTCATAGAAGTTATTTTCTGCGAGGTGGCAAATCTGGTTGATAATTTCTATGTGCTGATCTGAGCTGTACTGGAAAGAAGGTCAAGGATGTGAAGATATTTGAAAATATTGGCCATTCTGCTGGGATGAAGCAAATGTGCTTGCCCTCTCCACCTATTATAGACTCTAATGGAATTTAAAAAAAGGCTTTTCATGTAATTGTGGAAAATATTTTCCCTCTGTTTTGAAGCATTTCATTAAGTGACTGAACAGGAGAAATGAGTAGTTTTATGTTGGGTAAATGCAGGATTTGGTAGATCGTGTGTTTGGAACAATAAAAACTGTTAATAACATGAATTATGGCTTGTGATAAATATCACAGGAGCTTATTCCATTGTTTCTGGGAGCAAAGGAGAAAACTCACTCTCACTGGGCTGCAGTAGAGAGTTTCTTTGGATTACAGACCACTGATGTTGAGAAAATCCTCTAATTAAATTCAGTGGAAGTGAGACCCAGCAAAACATTTGTGAGATCCTGCATAGCTTGGGTGCAGCGTTGGGCAAAAGAATATGTCATGGCTGTTTGCCTCTTAATTAGTTGTCAGGTTCCTTCTCCCCTCTTGTGTTTTTGTTGGGTGTTTTTTCTTAAGCACAGTACAGAAAACCTGTCCCTCAACAAGTCTGGCTGCTGGATTCTTCAGTGTTCCATGGAACAGATTGTCCCAGAAATACTTGAGTGGATTTGTTTCCCCCCAGTCCAGCTGGCACAATCTCAGAGGTGCTGAATGAATCTGGAGTATTTGGGGAGGGGGGAAGAAGGAAGTGTTTACTGCCCCATTCTTAGCCTCGGTGTCACTAAAACCATTTCCCTCATCCTAGAAAGGTTTCCATGGTGCTAAGTTGTTTTCACATTGCTCCCTGCAGGACTTGGGCTGCCTGCTGAGAAGGGAGAAGTTGTGTTTGTGCTGGAGACAGCACAGCTAGGGGCTTCAGCTGGCTCCTGGAGCCCTTCCTTCCTCTAGTGATGAGCTGCAGGCAGAAATGATTGCCAGCAGCAGTGGCTGAGCCATTAACACATCCAGCACTGACCGTACCTGCATGGCATCTGTGCCTGTTATTGTTATTGTGCTGCAGTCCTGGCTCCACTGCTCTGCTTCAGCCTGTGATCTGATTTGACAGAGCTTTCCCTTCTTTTAAACCTTTTTAAACTCTGAGGAGTAAGACTTACTTAAAATGAGTAGGAACCTGCAATCATTTTTCTAATACCCGGTGTTGTATTCTTTGTTGTTTTGTGTTTTTTTTATCATTCACTCTTAAACTCAACTTTAATGAAAATTTCTATATGAAAGACACTGTAGCTTGTTGGATGCTCTTGCTTTGTTGCTGCAATATGGATTTCCTAAGTGTTGCAATAAAAAATTCTCATTCCACACGTACAGAGCTACCCTTAGGAAATGTCAACCTGCAAACTTTAAATTCTGTTTTCTCCATATATGTCTTTATACATTGGCCTTCTTCCAAGGCATTAGAGGATCTTTTCCTGCAGGTGAGAGACAGACATTGCTGCATCATTGCAAATATCTTTCTTGAAGGAGTGGTATGAGATTTTACAGCTTTAGGGGAAGAAAAGTATTTTCAGACAAGGGTAGTGACCAGATTGTTATTGAAAAATATCTCTGAATGCAACAGTAGTTGTCCTTTGCAATTAATAAGTAATGTGCACTGATGTTTGAATTTTGGTTTGTGGGGTGTATTGTGCCACAGAGTCTGTGGATGCATATCTGTCTTAGGATTTCTCAGCATTAAATGTCATGTTTGAACAGGTGCTACTTCNAAGAAATAACCTTATAATGGCCTCTGAAATGCCTGGGCAAAGCTGTTTTATTTTTGTAGGTTTCAGAAGCTCTTTCTTGTATTTACTTGCTCATTTTAATCTCTTTCACTTGTAAATTTANCCCCCTCCTTCTGTCAAATTAAGGGTATGTTTAAATTGCACAGGTTTTTTTTTTAGCTAATTCCACTCACGAGCCACCACTGGGAGTTCCACAAGACAAATTCTGTGCCTGACCCATTAGGATAAAAATAAAAAGATGATTCATGTTGGGAGGATACTGGAATATTCTTTCTGTCCAAGGATATTGACTGTTAGAGGGTAGGTTTGCCAAATCATTAGTAATTCTCTATGAGAAATGGTCACAATTTGTCAAGATGCTGCTGCTGACTGATTTATTTTTGCTGTTTAAATGCTNGACTGATTTATTTTGCTGTTTAAATGCTGAAGGTTTAATTGTAAAGTTCATGAATTGGAAATCCATGTTGTTGGTTCGTCCTCTAATAGGCACTTGCCCATTTTTCTTGAAAGTGTACAATATATTGCAGGGTTTATATAAAAACCCTATATTTAAAATAGAATATCATGAAGATTTTATAATATTTCCCTTTGTACTTTTTCCCCCAATATTCTGTAACAAAGTGTGAATTTTTAATATTTTCGTTCCCTCAAATCTGATGCAAGGTAAAATTATATTGGCAGTGATGGAAAAAAAAAAAAGAAAGAAGAGCATTACAGGTTTAGTATTAGTCAGTGAGTAAAGTGAAATGAAAAAAATAACTTTATAATGGCCTCTGAAATGCCTGGGCAAAGCTGATTTATTTTTGTAGGTTTGAGAAGCTCTTTCTAGTATTTACTTGCTCATTTTAATCTCTTTCATTTGTAAATTTATCTTAATTTGAAAGGTAAGTTTTAGTTAAGATTTTATTCTTGCTGTATTAATAATTTATCTCACTTATCTCAAATTACAGAAGATGATATTTAAAATAAATGACTGCTAAATAAGTGAAGCTCTGCAGACTGCAGCATTTCATCTTTTCTGCTGTCTGCCTCCCTTGCCCCAGGAAGGTGAATTTCTGCTTCAGTCTTCCATGGTAACCACAGCTCTGAGAATCAGGCTGGCTGATTCAACAAAATAGCAGCAAATCAAAATGCAAAGTTGCTATGGTAATTTTAATTCTCATAAGTTTATTGTGTCCTGTGAATTCTCATGTTCTGTCTCGGGTGATGACACAGTCTGATTTTAATTTGTGAAGAAGGCATCTAATGGTGAAAAAACATCTTTCAGCTCCTTACCAAATGAGTACCTTGCAGCAGTACATGCTATGCACTTAAAATTATTCCTGTGAATTTTTAAAATGACACATACATGCCATGCAGTCTTAAAGGAATACGGGGGAAAGAAATCCTATCTAACCTTCATGGCTGCTTTCCTGTCTGAATTTCATGGCTCTTGCTTAGGTAGCCCATAAAAATGTATAAAGGGGAATTTTCCTTCTATTTTCTCTATCTTACCAGGAGNCCAGGAGCACTTCAAAGTGCTTGGGGGTGTGTTCCCACTGGAGAGGAGAGTGAGTGGTTAGCAGCTTTATGGATTAGCCTGATGCCATTCTGCTGCACTTCTTACAAGCAGGATCATTCCAGGAAGGTGTTCATTGATTATGCAGCAGTAATCATTAGGGATACAGCCTATGATCATCTGGTTTATTTTATGGATTTTCCAGGACCTTAATTTCCTCAGTATTTGGTTGCTGTCAACATTTGTGGAATGACTATCATGTTTATGCAGTTTGTTTATGCACCTGGTCTGAGACCCTGGATGGATGTGGAACCCCTTCTAATGGCAGATCACATCTGATTGTAGAAAATGGCTATTTTTCTTTATTTATTCAAATAAGTCATCAGATCAGTCCTCTCATATATACAGCAGATCTTAAAATTGAAAAAGCTACAATTTGCCTATGCAATCGTACAGATTTTGAATACTGAGGCTATCCAGATTATAAACTAATCCAAATCCATGAAACAATTGCAAGCATTAAAAGTTTGCATTTTTTAAAATGTGGTGGAGTTTTTGTCATTTTATTTTTAATGGGAACTCAAGGTAGTGCTGCAATCAGTACCTGTACAAGTGTGACATGGAATGAGATGGATGGGAATTTAATGTCTGTAGGGAAATACTAGGAGTGTCTAAAGTCTTTCTCATGTGTGAAAAATTACCTTATGCTGGGCAAATATCACATCAAAATGTGGCAGCTCAAGTTTACCAGAGTTGGATATTGGCCATATTTAGTCCTGATTAAATTTCATCTTTCCTTTAAGTTGCTTCTGAATTTGGAGGAACTGACAGCAAAAGTTGTGTGGAGAAAGGTTAATTGGTTTACACTGACCTAATGCCTATTGATTACTTTGGAAATTCTTTCAGTGCCTAAGTACTAATGAGGAATAAATTTATATTTTTCAACAAATATTCGAGGACAAGATTTCTAGTAAGAATGCTTGCAGTTTTCTTTACTTCTCTCTTCAAAAAACCAAATCTCCTTTTCCTCTTGTTGTTTGCTTAAGATTTGTATTTGTGTATGCACACAACTCCATACAAAATATAAACTCCTGAAATATTTTTCAGTATAAAAGAAAAATAATTATTCTGTTAAAGTGAAAGAAAATAATTATTCTGCTCAACTGAAACAAAATTGTTGTCAGTAAATAAATGCAACTAACAACTTTTTTTGTGAAAGCAGCAGTAAAGTGCAGTGCTAATTCTATGTAAAAAGTGGTGCCAAATCTATGAATCCTTTTGCTGGGAAAAAATGGTCAAGGTATGACTCAGATAAATATTTTATTGGTGTGTTAGGGTATTTTTTTTATTTATTTACTTTTGTTTCCTCTCCAAATCCCTTTAAGAAGGGAAAAAGGCTTTGTTCTTATCTGTAAAATATATAACACTAGCTCCAGTATGTCAGTAGGCAGTCAGCTTCTTCATATGTCTGATCCAGTTTTATTATAATATGAAACTGCATTTGAGGTCTGTTTTGAACTAAATGAATAATTAGTCTTTGACCTAGTAATTTACTTAGAACCTTGAAGTTTTCTCTGGATCATGCTAATTTCCCAGAGGCAAATCCCTGGCAGTTTTTCATTCTGCTAGATTAGAAGTGTCCCTTTAAAGTGCTCATCCTGATGGGTTTGATTCAATGCCTTTAATTTCATGTAATAAATTCACCACTCTTTTTAGTGTGAGGCTTGCAGAAAACCTCATCTTTAGAAAAGTACTGGTCTTTTTTCATAATCAGTGATCTCACTGGCTAAAATATTACAGGAACTCCCTGTCACAGAGATTATTCCAGGCTGGATTGAATTGTGGGAGGAAGGAGACTGAGCAGAGCTCTGCAAAGGAAAGAGGACACTAGGAAAGGCCAGGGGAAATAAAAAGTGGGAAGGGGAGTTTTCAGAACCCAGTGAATGAGCAGAAAGCAGATGTATTTTTGTCTGAGATGACAGAAGACTGTTGGGTTTACATCTCTTCCTGCATTGTTTTGTTCAGCTCTTAAGAGCAAAAATATCCAGTTGTTTCAAGAGATGCAGCCCCTCCTTGGTGTGGTACTAAGGAGTCAGAACAGTGTGTGAAAGGTGTTTTTATGCTCTGTTTTTATTTTTCCCAATGAGGTGGGAGGAAGGGTCACCTGAATACTGTAGTGTGTGCTGAAATGATGCATGTATTGATATGAATGAGCTTCTAGTAAATAATTTCCATTTCCTCTTAACCTCTTTCCTTTGCAG
>VZTT01032777.1:24429-40083 GCA_013400855.1 Buphagus erythrorhynchus | reverse complement strand
ATCAAATAGCAATATTACTTGAGGAATGGAAATTATCTCCTTTCTCTGTTCTGTTTTTGTTACTTTTGTTTTTCATGACTGGCTTTTGTTCCAAGGCAAAACTAAATGGTATTAGATCAGTAAAATTAAAAAAGATGTTTGCATGGATGCCCTAGGACTGGAACCAGTATCACATTTTACATAAATATGAATACAACACTTTGCTAAATTTTTTTGCAAAGACATAGCAATTTTTACTTTACAGATTTTTTTACCTTTTTGAAGAAATGACTTGACATCAAGAGAAGGAAAAAACCCAACAAAATAATAATAATTTAAAAAAACAAACTATGTTTCATTTGTTGTATGCTTTGGATTTATTGCCCCAAAGAGAATGTACAAGTATGTTACAGTGGCAGTAACAGGTTACGATTCAAAAGAAGAAGCAGCAAAGATGCATCTTTCATTTTGGATATGTCTTCATGCTCCATTTGGTTATGTTGCAGTGATGTGGCCATGCTAACATTAGACTGGCAGATCCAAATGCTGACAGCTGTCTTTCCATAGTGGTTCAGAGCTGAGCATTCAATATGCTGCTCTGGTGATTTTGTAACCAGCTCCACTTTCCATGGGTTTGAGGATGCTGATGGTACCTTTAAAGTTAACATGACTATGTCTCTACTATATTGTGTTCACTGTCAGGGCACTGACATTTCTGTTGGAAATATCAAATCTCCAGAGGAAATTTGGTAGTTGCTAATGTCTGCAACTTCTTTCTTTTCTGTCCTTCTCCCATTCCTGCTTTCCATTCCCACCCCCACTGATGCTTTGCTGTAGCCTACAGCAATATGTGGAGGTCATAACATTATAGAACACCAAACACTAAATGAGACGTGTGGCAAATTTTAGTGACAAGGTTGATCAGCGTCTGTGAGAGGAAGGACTGCAGCACACAACTCAGAGAAGCAGAGCTGGGTTAACATGGTGAATGCATTTAAACCATGGCATCTGAAGGATCCTAGCAAAATAGCTCACTGTCTTCTCCCCTAAATGAGAACATTTTAGTACTCAGCTCCATAAATGTGGAAAGCTGAGTTCAATATATGTGGTGTTTGCTGTTTTGGAACTGGCTTAACTGTCTAATGACAAGCAAAACAATGTGTTACTCTTCTGGGTGTTTTATGCCCCTGTGCCCCCCAGCTGGTGTTCATGAGCACTGCCAGGCACTCTGCCCCTGTTCTAGTCCCTGAGGTCTATGGGTTTATTTCTGGCTGGACATGGGTTGGTAGCTGGCTATGAAGGATGACATTTGCAGTTGCATGTCTAGGTCCTCCTACTTCACAATATTGTGTCTTTGTCCCAGCACTGTCAGATTTTGTGACCCTTCCGTCTGCTTCCTACATTTCTAGCTGACTGTGGGGGTAGCTCAGGTCTCCTGAAGCAACGTGGCTTCTTTTCTGCTTTTCCTCACTGTGTTATGTGTTTTGAGCATCCCTGCCCTGCACCAGCTGCTCTGAGCTGCTGAGTCCTAGGGCAGCAGAGCAGCCACAGAGCTGTGCAGGCAGCTGAATGTGTGATGTCCCAGATGCAGCATCCTACCACAGCATCTCCCCTTTGTCAGACCCAGGGCAGAAGCAGAGTGACAACCACATCATCCCACATGTGGAGCCCTAAGCTTTGAGCAATTGCAGCTTGAGATTTCTCATTTCCAAACTGCTGTGCCTGGAGGAGCACAGACCCCACAGATAAGATAATGCCAAGCTGAAAAATTACTTTCAGTTTCATATTTCCAGTGTTTGGGCTGAACTTTAGTTACATATTGGAACTTAATTCCTTCAGCCAACACATGAATACTTGTAGACAAGACTGAACTTCAGGAACACACTTCCTGCCTTATGTTCACTTTAAGTGGCAGCATCACAGAAATGTTCCTGAATGATGTACCAAAGGCATTACTGGCAAGTAACTTCCTTGCTTTTCCAAGCTTCAAGAAATGTGGGAGATAAGCCTTTATTCTGTGTAGCTGGTATTTGTTGCAACAAGGTGAATAGATAGGTCTGTATCACACAATCATGACTCAAAAAAGAAAAGTTATCTTTACAGATGGAAATGAAAATATGTTTTCACTAAATGTCATCTGATTAGACTACTCAGTTTTTTGCATGCCTTTTTATTGCTTCTAGACCAGATAGATAAGATAGATAACAGTAAGAAAATACATTTAATGCCTTTAATTTTCTATTTTGCTCTACTAAATGTAATTGTTGAAATTAAAAATATACACAGAAACTGAAGTATCTCTACTGCCACAGTTATAATGCCATATACCTTCTACATATGGAATTACATCCCATGCTTTCAGAGTGCTCCAATCTTTTCAGTGCCAGAAGGTACCAGATTTTGTAATGCAGTCCTGGCCCGGCAGAGTGTTGTTTCACCAATGAGTGTATGAAGCAGACATTTATAGCTGGTCTTGGTGTGTTGCTGCAGCACAGTTCCCTTCCCATCAAAGGACTGAGCAGGAAATAATCACCCTACAGGGCTGCCTGTTGGATGGGAGTGATGTGACAGCATTTTCTCTCAGTGGCAAAAGGCCACTTGCACTGATCTGCAAGAGATTGGAAAATGGTTTTAATTCACACTAGAGTGAATTCCCTCTGGTTTCTGGGAATATTCTCTCCCCTGTGATAGTTCATGAACGTTCTCCTTTCATCTGACAGAATCTGTGTTCTGACAGAATTAGTGTTCCAGTAGAAAGTACTTTTTGGGATGTTTGTGGCCATGGCTGGACCCGATAATCTTAGAGATCCTTTCAAATCAAAATGATTCTATGGTTCCATGAGTCAGGTCCCTTACCTTCTTTGCAGAGTCTCTTAGAAAAAATAACTTGTGCTCCAGCAGGTCAGATTTTTATATACCTCCTCAATGAGTCCTTGCACAGTGATGGTGCTCTTAACCACTTGGAAAGCAAGTAAGAATCAGAAATCCCACTTCCAGGATGCACTCAGCTCCAGAAGGTTTCAGCACTAGGCAAGCCTTGGCCTTGTTGTTGCTGACCACCTGGACATGTTTCACATCAGGGAGAAAGTGGGGGCAGTAATGATTATACAATACACACAGGAGAGTCAATAATAGTGCCAAAAAGCAACAAACAAAGGAGTATTGAGACAGGGTTTGTTTTTGTAAGATTATACTCAATTCAGTCATTCTGTGACTGCATGTATTCTTCTGTTTATTTATGTAATAAACTGCCCTTGTAAGGCTCTAGCAGATAAAAAAATGGAGTCTTTCCAGATGTGTGAAAAAGACAGTTATTTGGAGAAGTTTTTATACACTGTCTTGCTACAAGAAATTTTAACTCACCAATCACCATCAAGAATATTTGGATTTTCCTTGGTAAACCACAAAAACCTTAATGGGGAAAATCATTAAACATATAAAGGTATAGAAATATAAATATTTGACTAAAACCATTATTGAGAAGGCTCTTGGGAACCTGTGTTTCTGTAAACTTTAAGGCCTATAATGAATATACACATACCCTTCTTCCTCTCTGTTTTCTCTCCTCCTGTGAAAGGTCAAAATCGCTTCAAGTTACAGCTGTGAGTCTGAGTAGTTTTATGAAGTTTTACTTCATTGGCTTGTCCTAGGAACACAAATTTATTCATGGTGCATGGCAGAGCAAAAGGTATGTTAATGTCTGAGGAACAAATGTAAATGTTTAAAAATGAACTGAGTAAGTTATAGAATAGCAGAGCCAAGGAGGCCACCTTGTAGTGCTTGTGTTTTATGATCTGTGCTTTTAACAGCACAAGTGTGAGTATACGATAGCTCTTATTTGAAAGGAGAATGAAATTTTCTGCATGTTTTTCCTAAAATGTGTGATTACAGCAGACCTCTGCAAATTAACCTCTGTGAAGTCAATCATGTGAAGGATGTCATTACAAAGAAAAGTTATAAGGCCTCAGTTGTAAGGTCAGCATCACTGACCTTTTGTTTTGGAGCATATTTTTCTTTACTGCTGGCATCACAGAAATGTTCCAGTTGCTATATTGATTGTGGATCTTTGGCTTTTGCTCCTGGAGAAGGAGAAAGAGAAAGAACTCAGTATTTGAAACTCATCTTTCCTCTAAATAGATAGGGATGCCCACAAGAGAAGGCCTTAAGTTGAATTCTATTTTTCATCATGTTATAAAAACTGAAATAATTTGAAATAAGGACCTGAGCCTATGTTTCAGTGAGTACCCTTTGGGAATTAAAGCCTGATGTCTGAAGGAATAAGGCAAGAAGAAGTAATGGTGGGCTGTTTCTTGGATCTAGAATATCTCTCTGGCTCCTCCAGGAGTCAAAGGTCTGAGAGACCCCTCTGGATTGACTTTGAGGAGTTTGTCTCTCATAGCTATTCCCCTTTCTGACCCCTTCCAGCTTTGAAACAGATCATAATAATCTCCAGAAATGAGCTTCACAGCTCTCTCATCACTACTTTGCACTTACTTCGTTAAACCAGAGTAGCCTTAAACACAATGTATTCACGTACCAGAATATTGTGGATTTAGTGAAAACTTGCAACAAATCAAAGTATGAAGCTGTATGTTTATGTCTTTATTAACAAGTTTAATAAAATTTTAAATTTAATTACTTTTATAATCAAACAAAGGCTGCATAGTCTCTCAGTATATTGGGCAGCTTTAGGGCCCTCAGATACTGCAGAAGAGGCATACCTTTTCCATAACCCCTCAGAGGACTTCGTTGCAATCATGATTCAAAAGTAATGTCAACTGGAAATGTAACAGGAAGCCATCAAAAGAGTTTGCTTTAAGATATAGTGTGCTTGTGGTAACAGTGGCTCTATGTGCTTGTGTGGTAACAATGAAGGGTATATCCTTTGCACACCCACCACACAGTCTGTGTTGCCTTCCTTACAGTGTATCCTAAGAAAAGCACACAACCAAGTGCTGTTCCTGGCTGAGCACAGCATGGCATTACAGCATCCAGTCCTTCCCCCATAAACTGCAGCTCAGCACAGGTAACAGCCTTAAGATATGCAATCCTTTTTCTGCTCTTTTTGCAGTCTCTTCCATGTGCAGTTACTGTCTTTACTAAGAACTTCTGTGTTTTCTGCTGAAGATATCCTCCCAATAATAGTGTATCCTGTAGCACATACATGTTAGAAGTATAATTTGACCCCATTTGGGTTATGATGTAAAAAGTGGGAAAAGTACAGCTTTTCCCACTGCAACATAATAGTTGTCTGTAGTTGCACCATAACTTCTTTGTTATGTTCTTCTTTCTACTCATAAGTAGAAGAGAGTAAAAATATATTATAATAATGCCATTTCTAAGCAAAACCGTAAAAATGGGAAACAGTATCAGTAATGACACTTTAGACTGGAGCTGGAAAGGTCTATCTGAATGGTAATATTGGTCTATAAGAACAGTTGCATAATTTCTTTGCCCAGAAGTCAATAGAAATGCAAATAAAAGGCTTGGGACATCCTGCAACAGGAATTGTGCCTGATGTGCTACCTAGAAGTGAGTGCAAGGAAAACCCATTGCCCCTGTCTGCAGTTTCAGCCTCTGGCAGATGACATGTGTCCAAACCAATAGATACATTTCCTGAGAGATTTTGTCTTTGTCCTATCAGTGTGGTAGGTATGGAGGGATCTAGCAGGGCCATGGCCAACAACCCAAGCAGTGACAACCTCTCATAGATTAAATGAGGTGTTCTCAGAGCTGCTATGTGTGCAGATGGGACTGTGGCTGGTCACATTAACTTACCCCTCACCTCCCCTGGCCCCTTGCTCCCCATCCCCTAGACTGTACCTGGCTCATTGTGTGTAACAGCACCAAAAACTGGATCTGAACTGACAGAAAGAATCAGTTTCTATATAATAAAGAATTATTCTCTGTATGAATGTTTTCACTTGCTTAATTGGAAAAACAATCTGGGAAGTAATAGTGTATCAAGATGAAAAACTTCTTGAAATTGAATCAGAGAGTCATTTCAGAACATCTGCATGTTTCCAGACCACAGGCTGAAACAGCAGAGTTGTTTTGTCCATGCATACCCCTGAAATAAAGAAATCAGAAGGGAGTTAAAGTACTAAAAATCCTTTCTCACAGAGGAAGAAACAAAACAGTAATTCCAAGGATGCTCTTTGCAAGCACAAATTCAAAAAAGATAAGCTGGAGGGTGGGGCCCTTACGGTGTAAACTCTATTGTTTTATAATTTCAGTTGCTTTTAGAAGCCTTGATTCTTAAATGTTCTTGTGGGGTTGTCCCTCAAGTTTTTGTTTGGTGATTCAGTCAGTGCTTACTGTGCTTGGATTAAGTCCAAGGCTTAGTCTAGTTTATTAAGGAAATCACAATAAAGAAATGGAGAAAATTGTCCCATCTGAGCTACGATGGCTGCAGAGCAGGGGAGATGAACTTGGGGAGTGCACAGGACTTACAGACGCTGTACACCCTGCAAATGTGAAGGGTCACTTTCAAGTCAAAGGAGGCAGAAGCAGAGCACATGCACTGTAAAGCAAGTGTAATAAACAAGCTTGTCTTTGGCTGTATGAAATCCAAAAGCCAAGTTTCTGTAATCAGAGGTCAGTGCTGTTGCTGTCCAACCTAGACTTTCTGTCATCAAATGAGGAGGTGGTGGGAGCTGAGAGATGAAATTTCCCCAGTGAAATTCAGTCCACCAGCTCAGCCCATCACCAACACACTGCATTTAGGGCTGCTCTTTGAACTTTCCAGACAGAGCTGGAGGCACAGCCAGCCACAGAAGTCCTGCAGCTCAGGCTGCCTGGCTAACAGGCAGTTTGCATCAGTGTCTTGAACCAGAGCAGTTAAATGTTGCCTTAACTGGCTTTGCTTTCAAAGTAGGTGGTCTGAGTGGGAGCTGCTGCTCCTGAGGAGAAATGCAGGTGGCTGACGGCTGAGCTGGGTCTGCAGTCCCGCCAGCAGCAACGGGGCACACACTTGCTGGGGGCCTCAGAAACTCTTTCTTCCCTCTGAGCACACATTTCCACTGCTCCCTGTCCCCCAGTATACTGTGCAGCCATAAATCCTGCCCCCAAGGTCCCTCACTGCTCAGTTGTTAACTTTCACACATGATTTTTTTCATTTTTTTGGATTTTGCAGTGATGAAATTTCATCAAGGCTGCACTAATTTCAAATTTTGGCCCATTTATCATCAGGACAACTGCCCAAGTCCATTTATTACAAACATATGTTATGAATTCAGTTAAAACAAAACAAACAGTCTATTTTATCCAGTCACAATAATCACACTCAGACTTACTTAAAGCAAACATCATTTAAAAGCAGTATTTTTTAATAGCAAATCTGTTCAAGTTCTGAGTCTGAGATCAAATAGTAGGCAAAGCCATAATGTAGGCTAAATGAAACAATACCTACCATATAAGGTGAAAGCACAGCGTTTGCAAGATTGTCTCAGTCTATCTTCACCCTCTCACTTCTTTTCTTAGTTTTTGCATTTAAGACAAAGTACAACAAAACAAAAGTAAGTAAAGGATAGCATAATTGTGCAATGCCCAGAAGATAGGATGTGTCCCACAGCCAGCTTGGAGCTTTTCAGCGTCCTTCCTAGGCTTGGCCCATGGGGCTGGTGGCTGGAACCAGTGCCTTTATGCAAACACAGTTGGCATTCACTACTGTGCCCCTGATTTGTTTCAGAAGTTATCCCACAGCCTTGGAGTGGTCTAGAAACAAGGACAAGCGTTCTGAACAAATGCCTTGGGCTGAATGATGCCACACGTCTGGTTTATGATCTGAATGTGACCCCTGCAGTGAGATTCCACCAGCACAGCAGCTGAGTTTCTTGTGAGGAGACAGAGCATTGCAATTCAATGCCACACTCTTCGAGAGAGCCAGAGTTGAAGAGGCTCCCATTTACTAGGGGGATTAGTTGGTGTAGTAGAAAGTTTTTGTATCTCTTTCATCAAGTAGAGTAATAAGCTGAATGAGATTGGGCATTTGAGAGATGCCTTGTCAAAATGAAGGAGAGGTTTTTGCAATGATCCCACCTTGGGTCAGCACAAGATAACACCATCAGTGAGGTCTGGCACAGTTTTTAGACTATGGATAGTCTTTGCTGACCTGTGCCTTTACTGATCATACAAAGCTCAGAAAAACCAAGCACCACTGGTGATCCCCTGCTGAATGGAGGAGTTCTCTTGGTACCAGTGGGTAGGGAGGGTATATGATAGTGCCATTAAAACTTGTCTGGAGGCATAAATTAATTATTTATGAAGTCCTTTCATGCAGTGCAAAGTCAGATAGACAGATTCACAGGTACCTGCCTCAGAGTGCAGTGCCCTCACAGGCTTGGTGATTGACCAAGGAGAGAGTCCTGTTCAAGAGACACACCTTCACTTCAGCCATCCCCCAGGAAAGGTGGAGCAGAAAATTCAAACATTTTCCTTGATTGTTCTGGTGTTCTCTACCTTTTGCTACAGATTTCTGTAAGAATCTATATATGATATCAAAGTTTCTTCACACCTTTCTTTTCCCAATGTCAGTTCCTCCTGTGGCCACCACCATGACACAAGTGTGACTGTCTGAGCACAACACACCAAAACCTGTGACCCAGGCACAGCAGAGCTGCAGACTTCACCTCCAATCTTACATTTTGTTTGTGGAACTCGTGGTGAGGAGCTCTCACTGCTGGTGGTGGGGGAGAGGGAAGGATAAAACAGACCAGTTGGTGATAAGAATCCATGAGATCATTGACAAAGTATCTGACTGGCCTGGTCTCCCAATGTTTCCCATGACTCAGTCATCTCCTTTTGTGCATATTTCCTTCTTTCCTTTGTGATAGCACCTGAAATGTCAAAGAAGGTCTCCCTATGTGCTGAGATCTTGACAGCTTTGATCAGGATTTTCCCTTTCACAAGGTCCCAGTGTAAGGCCACAGCAGAGGAGTTATTGAACATTTCTTCACCTCCCCAGCTCTTCTGGCAGGTTTCCACTGGGTGTTAATCCATGCTGTTCACCAAAGCCTGTAGCAGGATTGTCATTCTGCCTCGGCTGTGCATCTAATCTCACATTGGCATTACTGTATACTGCTGTGTGAAACACCAGATGAAGATGATGCTACTTAGTATTTTGAAAGGCATCTTCTACACAGGTTGGAAGGCAGCTCCCTGTAATTCTCCACTTGACAGTTATTTAATACATTTCAGCTCTTGTTTCAGTGCTATATTTAGATTTACAAGAAAAGGATTCCTGACATTTGGTCAGTTTTTCATCTATGCCTGTATTCCCACTTCATCTCACATTTCCTCAGTTCATTACAGCAACCCCTGCTATGACAAGATAAAGCCACACACAAAAAGTCCTTTCATGGCTACTTCACATTGATACCTATTTTTGAGAGAGAAGCTGAACTGAAGCAGCATGACTCTCTAATTCACTTTTTCTCCTTGTCAGCAATTGGATTGACAGGGCTGGGGTACAGACAGACACACTGTTGCCTCCAGTTTAAATGCCCCACTGGGATGTAAATTCAGAATTAAGGGAGTGAAAAAATTCCAGCCCAGGCAGATTCTAAAACATATTTAATATATACACCAGATGAGGACAGCTATCACCTTTTGTGAAGAGAAGCTTGATGCTTGCAAGACAGCCTCTGTACTGCAGAAAAAAGAAGTTGTGGGATGCTTACATCTGTAAAGGCTTGACTTGCAGTTGTTGCCTACATGCCAGATTTTTTTTGGGCTTTTACCTAGCACCTATCTTTCTTCCAGCACAACTTGTTGGTGACCATACTCATGTTTGTTTGCTGTAACAGTTTAGAAGATGGTGACTTTCTTCTCCTACACCTCATTTACCCAAAGTGGGGCAGGTCAGAGGGCTTTTCTGTTTGCTTTGATTCTTCTGTCCTATAGGCTAAGAAAGGGGAGACAATAAAAGAAATTCAAAGACAGCAGGTCCAAAATGGAAGCAAGAAAATATTTCTTCATACTTTGGCATCTATAGTGATAGGTCTTGACACAGCATCAAGAAGATTAAGACTAAGGAAAGATTTAAAACAGGATTAGATTTGGCAATATATTTGGAAGAAGACATGAATGTGCAGATGTTGAAAGTCAGTGCCAGGAATATTTTGGGAAAGACAGAAATCCTGTGCCTCAAGATTTTATCTAATTTCTTTTCAGGATTGGGAGATTTTGTAGGTTTTAGATGAAAACTAAAGGAGATTGTTGATAACTTGTCAGATATAACTGGTCTTGATCATTCTCAGAAAGAACCATTGACTAGCCAGGCTTTCAGGAACTTGATACTGCCATTAAGTTCACCTCCTGTAAACCTTACTGAAAGAGGTTTGTGTTAGCCTAGATTCAAGGCACACAAAAAATTGAACTTGTCCTATTCCATTCCACTTCTGACAATTCCAGCTGGTGCCAGCACCAAGCCTGGAAGTACCCCCTTACCCCAAAGGATGCTGCTCAAAGGATGGCTGCCTCCTTGGTTTTCCTGCTGTGTACAAGCTCTCCCATTTGGAGCACATTGCTGCCAAAGGATCAAAACCAGTGCTAAGAACTACGTAGTAACTTAAGCATTAACTCTGTTGGGTATTTAATGACCAGAATTATTTTATTATTAATTGAAGTAACGCTGTCTCAAAATATTGGACAGAAGTGAATTTTGCACCTGCGGAAGTCCATGTAAACATAGCTCCACCAGTGAAGGGGGCAATCCTCTGCCATGGATCCATTCCTTTCTCCCTTGTGAACTCTCTGCATCACCAGAAAGAGTCCCCATTAGTCTACCAGAACATTCAAGTCATTGCACCTGTTGAAAGAGGTAAACTCCTTCCTTACCTGAAGGAGGAATTATCACCTTCAGGAGAGTGTGAGAATGAGTACATAGGAAATCACAGAAACAGTGATTAATATTAATAGACACTAAAATTAATAGACAATCTCAACCTATTCATGCTGAGCAGCTTGGTCAGCTTTCCGGTAAGCTGAGGGTGAAAAGTGTGTCCTTGCACAATCTCACCTCAGACATGCATCCACCAGCGTCAATGGCTCTGTACAGTAATATCAAACTTGTTCCACAGCCAGTGCCAAATTCTACATCCAGCTACTCCCATAAGGCTAGAATATAAATTTCAGGCAACATATTTTTTGACAGCCCAGACTGGCACACCCACTGACCTCATGGGGAGGTCTGCACATACTTCAAGGGTAGAATATGACTTTTAAGTAGTAAATTATTGTTTATCTGCTTAATGCCTTCTTACGGTCAGTGTTGCTGAGTAAGATGTGCTCCCCTTCCAGGTCTTTGTGCTCTGTCCCTCATCTCCTCCATTCCTCTTCTCTTCTCTTCNGTTCCCCTTCCAGGTCTTTGTGCTCTGTCCCTCATCTCCTCTTTCCTTCTTCCCACCCATCTCTTCTTCTTTCTGTATTTCCTTTCCTGTAATATCTATTAGTGTCCACCATGAACCAAAGAAATACTTCATTTCTTCATCCTTGAGATAAGAGCTCTTATCATATTAAAGCTATTCATTCAGGGTTAACCAGTAAACTGGATTTCAACTTGACATAGTTTTCACACATGCAGAGCTCACCCTCCACTAACCTTTTGGTTTAACTAGGCTGGTATTTCACCATTCTAGTTTAAGTTCCATAATTTTAGATTATGTTCTAGCGTTAAAATTGATGTCTAATTAAGCTAAATTAATCCCAAACTAACCTTTCAGACTCTCCGTAGGCCCAGGAAAGCAATCCTGACACAGTTACATTAAAGAAAAGTTTTGCAAAAGCTCTCTTGCAGCTGACACTGTTGCAGAAAGCGGCCTGACATTTAATTTCTTTGCATTTCCAAGTCTTCTGGTGATACAATGCCTGTGTTTTCAGATTATTCTTTTCAGTGAAAATATTGCTCTAATTGCTTGTTTTTAAAGTAGCTGTGATTTATTTCTCTTGTTCAAAGTTGTTAAATAACAATAGAGCTTTTCTCCACTCTATACTTAGCTGGGCAATGAGGTGGGTGGGAAGCCCCAGTTAAAAGGATTTTGACCCTGGAGGAGTGTGTGAGAGGAAATGGAAGGAGACTAGTAGAGATATTTTTTGGCACAAAATGCCAAAAGACTCTGGCCATTTTAACAAAATAGAAAAGCATAACAGGAACTGTAAGGTAAGGTCCTGTAATATTTTACCAGAAGAGGAACCAAAGAGGAAAACAACACAGGCTTTGCCCCTTCCTCTACAGTCCCACCCATTGTAAAACAGAACCTGAGGGAACATTAGATCAACCACACATAGTGCAAACTCCACTGGAAAATCAGGGGTGATTTAAGTGGAAGATTTTGAGACAGAGTGAAGAGTGATAGTCAGCAAACACTCAGACCCTCCCTTCAGTTCATGTGCCTGTGAAATTGGCTGCCAGGGTTACACCTCTCCAGTCTGATTTTCACACTGTGTTCTGCAGTAACCAGGTGCACCACCAGCATGGAGGACAAAGCACTGGACTTGGAAAAAAGAAAAAAAAAAAAAAAAAGAAGAAGCAAGGCCAATACCTGTCCAGTTCAGGCAGCTGCCATGACATTGCTCCCTGAGAAGTGAGGTGGCAGGGCCAGGGCTCCCTGTGCCCCACATACTGGCCACAGGACTAGGTGAGAACAAGGGCTCACCTGCACCCATCATTTCTGAAAAGAGCTCTTGCATATCACCCCAAATCTCCACCTTTGAGAACCCCAGAAGACTGGGCATATTCACCTCCCTAAGTTCACAGTGTGACCCACTTCCCTTTATTAAGGAACTGCTTAAAAAAGCACAGGCAGTTCTAAATTAAGATGAGAAATCTCAATGCAGTATAAATGATAGACAGAGGGATAACCTTTCCCAGGGTGGGGAGGCCTGGGATAGACTCTGCATGTTCTTGGCAAGCTTTAGTAGATTTGGTAAAAAACAGAAAAGATGCGTAGTGAAGAAGGTGACGTGTATCATCCTCCTGGCTGCTGTGAGGTGACCCACAATCCACTCCACTGAGCTCAGAGAGCTGCCACAGGAGAGCTAAATGGAGAATCTGGGCTTAATTTACCCAAGAAAACAATAACTTTAGGAAAAACAGACTTACTGATTCCTATGTTAAATGTGTTTGTTTCCATAGCAGCAGGTGAATAATGTCAGAG
Organism: Buphagus erythrorhynchus; assembly: GCA_013400855.1. Classification (NCBI taxonomy): domain Eukaryota; kingdom Metazoa; phylum Chordata; class Aves; order Passeriformes; family Sturnidae; genus Buphagus; species Buphagus erythrorhynchus. The sequence continues at coordinate 26,947 of VZTT01032777.1, read as the reverse complement.
CAGGAACGTTAATCCCAACCAGACCAAGTACACTATTGTGGCTTTAATTGAGGAATAATTAATTTGCAACTAGCATCTTCTCAGGTTGCTCATTATATGGCATTTGTATGTAATCACTCACATACACACAGCACATCCTGGGACACATTAAGCATTTTATTTTCCTGTATTTAAAAAGGAGCTTCTTGCTGTTAAATTGCTCACAGCCCTTCCAGAATCCACCAGTATTTATATAACTCTTGCCAATATTTATATTAACAGCAGAGGTGCTAACAGATCTGTACAATGATTTTCCCTCAGGTCTGCACAGGAATCTTCTGTATATTCCCAAAAGAACCTAGGAGATAATCCACAATATTTAACAAAAATGGATTCATTGTCAAATAAGTTCTTTTTGTGCCAATCCTGTGGCTTCTTGGGTTATGATTGTTATGGTGGTTGTGTCTTTCTCTCTCATACACAGGGGTGTGCTCACACATGAACACACAGACACAGCACATCCAGGCATTCTTAGGACATAACTACTTTTTAGGACTATAATTAGTCCAGATTGTGCTAGTTCAATAAAGTTCTTAAAGCAAAAAGACTTAAAGGCTTTTTCTCTTCTTTCCAACCTGCAGCTTGCCTGGATGAAGGCTTTAGGTGCCCTGCCACCAAGGGTTGCTTTCTTCCATGGGCAAATGCAAAATCCATCAGGCATCCTGCCTGCATGACAGCTGGCAGACCTGGTGCTCTCCTTACAGAGGACACTGCACAAAGCCACCAGCTAGTCCATCTTGCAACTTGTAGGTGGTTGCCAAAAGTGTAATAGGTGAGAAACCCCTGAATGACAGGCTGAAGGGACACTCAGTGCATGCTGTCTCCAGCAGACACAGGTGCAACACAGCCCAGACATCTTCACCCAGAACTCCTCTGCTAAAGGAGTGTCTTCATTGGGCCCCAAAATCATGACCTACCATCTTGCCCAGGGTGTAACTCTCAGAATCCCTTTGGGTTTTTGCCAGGAGAGAGAGTCACAAGAGCACAAACAGACGAGTAATGGGTACCAAAGCAAGTCTGCATCTCAAGCTACACCCAGGCTGATCTGCAGTGAGAATTACACATATTGGCTAAAATTGAACAAGCAATAAACATATGACTATTGGATTCAGAAAACATAAGGGCAATCAGAAAAGTCATAAGAGTTTCTGAATGTTTGTCAGGGACATGCAGCACTGACAGTGTAATTATACCAATTTGAGAACCAGGGGAATGTTTTTAAGAACATCTGTCAAACTAATGGATGCAGTGATTCTGAATATTGCATTTTTATGACTTCCAAATCACTGTTCAGCAGCAATTATTCTTTCGTCATATGAGTAAAATTTGCACTTCTGTATGTTTTCTTCAGGATTTCTTGTCTTAAAGAAAAATCTAAACAGACATGCTATTAGTCTGTACTGACTTAAATTACGAGAAGTTAAAGAAAAATGTCAGGTGTTGTGATTATGGATGCAGCGTAAGAGTTTCTTATATTACACTTGCTAATTGCAATTTTTTCTTACTATTAGAAGAAAAGTTTCTTGGAATTTGAGTTATTAGCAAGTGTTGCTGCCAAAATTTGCTTATGTCCATTAATTATTTAGTTTCTAAGGCAGCATTTCAGATATCAGAAAAGGAAAAAATTAAGTCTGGAATCCAGACAGGATTTGTAGCTGCTTTAGATTCTTTCATCTAGCTTTACAAAGGCTAGATACATACTATAGTGGCTCTATACATACTCACAAAGATACAGAGATTAATATATTAAATCAGGGTGCTGGAGGAACATGTGGTTAAGCAAATCACTTGAAAGATGACCTTCTTTACCTGGCTGTTGTGGCCAGCCATTTTAAGGTTCAATATAGTTCTCAGCAAGTGGCAGATAAGACATGATAGTTTTGTATTTCTTCCTTTTTTAAAAGCCAAACATTCATATAAAGATGTCTGGTCAAAGGTAAACCCTGAAAATGAAGCATGTTTCATATCATAATACTTTTTCAATACCTGAAAACACAAAATTTCACATACCAGCTTGACTAATTTTTTCCTTTTACACCTTTTTGATATTGAAAATCCCTAACTCATTTATAGTCCTAACAACATGCTTTGTTGTCATCTTAGAAACTCTAGTTCCTTCTATCCACCAGATTCATCTTCTCATCTGTCCTTATGAGCAGCATGCTTGGTATTTTTGAGGAACAGACTTGTTTCCTGACAGGAAATGTGTTTCATATTAAAAACCTCCACTTTGGTTGTCTTGATTGTAAATTTCCAAATGTACTTCTGGTTTGCTCTCTCTCCTTTTTCTTGTTTCTCTTAAAATTTGTGCTTTATATGTGCAACAATCTCACCCATAGTAGCTTCACTATTTACTTTGGAATGTATGTACTCCCTCTAGTCATCCCTTCAAAAATGTTGGCTGCCTTCACTTTATTTCCTCTCCTGTGCTTAAGAGGAAATACCATGCATGATTTGTACTTTTGATGCCTCCTCCTAC
>VZTT01032777.1:6782-21430 GCA_013400855.1 Buphagus erythrorhynchus | reverse complement strand
GGAAGGAAGGAAGGAAGGAAGGACCTTTTCTTTCCCTTGAACTCTTCAAGCAGAAAAATCAAAAGGAAATGTTCACAAAATTCATCCTTAAGACCTTTGCTTTCAGATTGCACCTTTTCTTCATTTGGACTTGACACTTTTAATGAAGCATTTTTCTGGGCAGAAGAGGAAGGGTTTTGCTCAGGAGCAGTTCAAGGAAAAGGCAAAGAGCCAGCGAGGGATTAGTCAAATTGCTTTTTCATCCATACACAAGGTGCTGGGTTCAGAAGATCTGCTTGCATTCCTACTTTGGCCATGATCCTGTGGACAGCTGTCCTAGTATTTGGCATTATACAGTGAAAATGGTCTGCTGAGAGCAGTGGGCAGGCTCAGGAGTGTAAAGTGAAGCTGGTGGGGGTTTAAAAGTTTGAAGCTTCAGTCTGAAAGAACAAACTCCAGGAAAATCTCAGAAATAACTAACAAATTAGCCAGGGTAGTTATTGCCAGGGTGCATCACATCAGTGTTCAGTTCATATTTTCTGTTTATGTTTTGATATTGCCTAAAGGTCCCAGTTTGGACTGAGTCTCAAAAACAGTACCAGATGCACTTGGGTGTGCATCCTACACAGATGGGCCTCCCTGCTCTACTACTGACATGAGAACTTACTGCAGCTGCCTCCTGCCCAAGTTACTGTGGCTACCAAAAACCAAGCTGTGAGGAGAGATATCATGTCATCCCCCCACACCACAGGACCCCAGAGGCAAAGTAGTCCTGGCCCCCAAGTTAGATGTAGACAGAGTGACTAGCATTGTATGAGCACAGAAACTAGAGAGTATAGAGCCCAAGCAGCTTCTGGTCAAAAAGACAAATGGAATAACTACATATAACCACAAAAGCCACTTTATGAAAGCTGAATTTGATACAGGATCTGTTCATGTTTTCCCCATTTCCTAATCCTAAATAATTCATTTTCCTTAACATCACCCACAGCATCTGTTTGTCAGTGAAAAGCCTTCATAATCCCCACACTGTTAATTACCCTGTTTCCCTCCTGTCATATTAATCACAGGGGAGCTGTGGCCATTTTTTGAAGGCATATCCTTTTGATACCATATGACTTGTATAATCTTGGCTGAGTTTGCCTTAACAGTGTGTTAGAAAAATGAAGTGAAATATCCTTTGCCTGGAAGCTTCCCACAGGCTGAAGTCTCAGCATTCAAAAGATGCAAACCTGCAAAGTGGAGTCAGAGACATGACTGAAAGAATCTTCATCTTGACGTGGACTAAGCACAACTTAAGGCTGATGCACTGCCCATCTCCTTCATGCTGGACATGGGGGCATGTCACTTCCTTTGTGATTGAACTGCTGCACAGCCCTCAAGGAAAATTGGACCTGTGCTCATCTTGCTTCCTCTAGGCCCTGCTAAGGATTTTCTGTTCTCCTAAATGGAGACATGAGGCCAGGCCTCTGCTGGTGTAACTCCTGCTGTATTGTCTCAGCACTGGAGAGGCTCTGAGCAAATTCCCAAACAACTGTTGGAAATCCTGACAGCTCACCTTATGCACAATAATTTGAAAAGATACATTTAGGCCTTCAGAGGAGTCCTATGATTTCCATCCAGAACAATTATAGCAGTTGACTTTGGGATAAACATTTTATCCTCCCATATGCAAGAATGGAGTTGCCAGTACTAAGAGACACATTTTGCAAACTACAAATGTGGGGAAGCAACTCCAACTGTGATTGCCTGAGTATGAGCCAATGAGATTTGACACCAGCTAGCTGGCATGGTGGAAAGGTCTTGTTATCAGCTTCTGCAAGCTTCAGTTCACACAGCTCCTGCATGATTGTCTTTCCTGCCTTGTACCTTAATGATAAAAATCATGCCATACCAGATCTCCATTCAAAATGTCAAAGTCTGACAAAAAGTCTTTCTTAAAATATTGGATTGAGGCTCTTGAGGGAACTTGAAAATGTTTGTTTGTTTGTTTTTTCATTTGAGTTTTCACAGGAAAACTGGTACAAATTGTTGAAGTGTGACTTACATAACCATTGAAATGTGAATCCACTGGTCACAATAGTTTTCTTGCATTGCAACAAGTTCTTTATAGATGTGAGATAATTTTTTAATTTTGGAGGGGAGGGGGGTTGGTGCTGTTCCTGGATATTTGTACTTCTAACTCTTCTTATCTCCTTTAAGTGTACTTCTTCTCAAATCAAAATATATGACCTTGACAATGAGGGTGATGGAGCACTGGAGCACGTTGCCCAGAGAATTTGTGGAGTTTCCATCCTTGGAGATACTCAAAAGCTGTATGGACATGATGCTGAATAACTGGCTCTAGGTGGCTTTTCTGGAACAGGGATGCTGGACGTGAAGATTTTCAGAGGTCCCTTCCAACTTCAACCATTCCATGATTCTGTGATCCTAGCTACTGATTGCCTTTCAGACTGCAAGATTGCTCCATATTTGCCATAATCATGAAAGAAAGCTATTATTCCTGTGTTAACCAGAAGTCACTTAATACCTTCCCTGTACCTCAGAAAGGGAGAATAATTAACCAGAAAGAAAGAGTAGGGAAAGAAATTTACTCTAAGAATATTTTAAATATTAATTTTTGAAGTGAACTCCCACTTTATGCTTTTATTATTTGAACAATTTTGCTCTTCTATCACTGTAATTGTGAATTTCTAACTTTTACTGGCTTACAGCAACTTCTGTAATTTTCCCAAACCTTCCAAATCACCTTAAGGTGTATCATACACCCTTAGCACAACCTTGGGTTGTGACTCAAGTCACAGACAGGACATACATGAGATGCATTACTACTGAAGCTTGTTGACACAGTGACACATCTCTGAGTCAGATTTACTTCTTTTTTTTATTAGTTTTGTGGGTGGGATACAAATTATTTCTAGCCTATATTGTGTCAGACATTACAGTAGGGTGGACCAAGAGATGTCTCTCTACTCCTTAATTCTGTCCAAGGGGGATAAGCAAGGATACTATTTTTATTTCATCTTTAATATTGAATTCTGGTAACCTGTAGGAAACAGTCTAAGTTATCACAACTCAGATAACACTCCTTCCAGACTTGGTGTCTGTTTATAGCTCATCTGCATTTAGAATTATGCCTCCTTTATCTGTCTGGCACTGATTTAGGGTAGTTGAATATATGAAACACAAATCACTTCAAATAATTTGGCAACTCTCTGAGTCTGAAACTTGTTTTGTATTAAATGTGACATTTCCTGTGCGGGGGATCATATCTTGCCTTAACACTATTGAGACCAATGACTTCTGTTCCTTTTCCACTTGGTACTTTAACAGCCATTTAATGCCAAAGGGGGTAGGGGAAGGCAATACCTCATGCTAAATGTTTGGAGTATTTAAATCACTCCACTGATAAGGAGGAAGGGGCGCTTGGTGTTCTCTGTCAATAAATGGGGTTTAAACAAAGAGCGTCATTGAGCCGGATGCCAGACTCACATCCTTGATCAAGCACTGGCTACCTCCATCTCAGGAAGTGCCTGAACATATGGAGACAGTTAGCTTCCCAGCCATGGGAGAGTCCAGGACCACGGGAGAGCAAGGCTGCCACTCAAACCAAACTGCTGCAAACTCAGGAGATGTGAAAACTGCAGAATCTCTGGATCGGAGCATCCACAAGCACTCCACTACATCCCAGTCTTGCTGCACTTATTTTCTCTGGTGCATGTGTGGTATCTGCATATCACAAAGGTCAGGAGAAAAACAACAGATATAGAAATAAGAAGAAGCAAGGAACAAATGCCAAAGAAATACCCTGCACACATAGTTTGCATCTACTCTAATGCTCTCAAAACAAAGGAACAGTATACACCCTGATATTTGTAAAGTAAATTGAAAAGTTCATGAAGAAGTCAAAGTTGTCCAATTTAAAGCTTTATCCCAAGATACTGAGCTCAAAGGAATGTTTGACATCTTTAGATCATCCCCAAGCTGGAAGACAGGATAGACTGTACCAGGCACAGGTAAAAAGAAAAATACATATTGCAGCTTGTTCAGCAGGTAAATAAAGCATTTCTATAAGGATTGCAAGATATTTAGAAGGAGGTCAAAAAAGTTCAGGGGCAGGTTTTGTTACAAAGTTCAGATGTACATTTTCCGTGTTTCTGAAATTGGTACCAGCTGCAGTTTATGTCATGTTTTTCTTGCTTTTCTTATTTTCTTCATTTGGATATTTTAATCAAAACCAATAAAGCTCCTTCTGAGTATGCAGGAATAAGAGAACAGGCCCTCACCTAGCATTTTTATACTGATAATATGGAGTGAAAACTGATTCCCTTCTCCAACTATAACGAGGTTTAATGATTTTGACAACTTTGTAACAAGTGCTTGAGAAATTAGCACAATAAAGCCATTCCTCTTTTCTTAACCAAGATCTGTAGCACATAAGACAGAGCTGATACAGTAACATAACCTAAAAATCTCATCATTCACCCATTCATACTGGTTTTCTCAAAACCAGAAAGCAGTCATTGTCTAGTAAGAACTTTACTCTGCACCTGCTTTTCACAGATGCATGACCTTTATATACATTTGTGAGTTAGTCTCATGGTAGAGCCAATCCTGTGTCTGAAGTCAAAAATAAAGGTCCAGCTCCTCAGACACGCATAGAACAGTACAGCAAGTATATAATGTTTAATTATGCTGATCTCAATGCTAAGTAAGCTTCTAGGCAGGAATTAGAAATGGGAACCAAATTGCTCAATTTTGGGTGTCTACTTATGAACTAGTTGTCATGACTCACTCTCCAGACAATGTAGGTCCACCCAGAAAGACCACAGAATCACAAAAGCATGGAAACATTTAGGTTGGAAAAGACCTCCAAGACTCCAACATTTGACCAGTCACCTACTTGTCAACTAGATAAGACCAATAAATGCCATGTCCAGTCATTTCTTGAACACCTCCAGGGATGGTGACTTTGTCACCTTCCTGGACAGTCCATTCCAATGCTTGATAATCCTTTCCATGACAGAATTCCTCCTGATGTCCCAAATTAATTTCCCGTGGTACATCTTGAGTCCACTTCCTCTTGTTCCATCACTGTAGCCTGAGAGAATTGATCCCTGCCTGGCTACAATCTCCTTTCAGAGAGTTGTAGACAGCAATAATGTCATCCCTGAGCCTCCCCTTCCCCAGGCTAAACACCCCCAGCTCCCTCTGCTGCTCCTCATCAGACTTGTGCTCCAGACCCTTCCCCAGCTCTGTTGTCCTTCTCTGGACACACTCCAGCCCCTCAATGTCTTTCTTCAAGTTGAAAACTGGACACAGCACACCAGGTATGACCTCACCAATGCTGAGTACAGGGGGACAATCCCTGCCCTGCTCCTGCTGGCCACACTGTTTCTGATCCAGGCCAAGATGCCATTTGCCTTTTTGGCCACCTGGGCACACATTAACTCACATTCAGCTGCTGACTGAACTGAAAATGACCCCCAGGTCCTTTGCCAGTCAGAAAGCTTCCCCCCAGCCCATAGCACTGCAGGGGATTATTGTGGCTCAAGTGCAGGACCTGTCACTTGGCCTTGTTGAAGCTTGTTTTATTGGCTGTGGCCCATAAATCCAGCCTGAAGTATTTTGCAAAGGCCAATGGCCATTTCAGGATCAGATGAACCTCCTGAGCTCAAATTATGGTGACTCTATTGATGATTTCCACTAGATACAAAGAGAATCTGAGGTGACTAAACTAGAAATAATGACCCTCTCTAATGGCATGCACAATTTAGATAATTTCCCCCTCTTTTTTCTCCTCAGTAAACAAGATCCTCTGGAAGGAGCTGGACAATGTCTGGAAAACTCGTTGCTTTTCATGGATAAATGGTTGAAGTTTGTTGCGAACAAATGCATTTCTACAAGTTATGGACCAAGATATTGTAGATGTTTGTATGCATGAGTGTGATATAACATATATGGAAAGCTACAAAACTACAGAAGAGTGGTACCCAGTTAATGGTAGAGTGCTGTTTTTGCTAGACCCAGAAGACCAAGAATACAAAGTCAATGAACTGTAGTTTTGATGATATATTTTAAAACCAGATAGGCAATATACCAGTAAGAAAGAGCTGCTGGTTATCATCTGCACAGGTATCAGCTGAGTACCCCATTTAAAATTGCTTCTGATACTTTTTGCAGTGTGCCTGTGTGTCTGAGCACACTGAGATACTTGTGTGGAAGACTGACTGGCATTTAAATGCCACTCACTCTGTAAATGTGATAAGTATAAGCCACTTTACTGGGCAGATCTTCTTGTATCAGCACTAATACACTTCTCTTCCTACTCCAGGAGATCAAGGAGATAAACTGTGAGCTAGAGAGCACCATCGACCACTCTGTTTCAGAGCAGAAAACCTCTCCATTTCCCATTACCCTCAGCACCATCCACAGATTGGTTGCAGGAGGCTGAAAAAGCAGGAGTGATGAAAGGCTGCTGGTGACAAGACAGTGAGCAAATGAGACACACCAGCAGTGGTTTGTGCAGGGCAGTTGTCCCACCCTCTGTCTCTGCCATGGAGCATCCCAGGAACACCCCAGCATCCCAAGGGGATGCCAGAGGAAGTGGAGTCATGGCCTGTTCACCCACCAGCTGCCCAGCACTGGCTGACAGAGTGGCTGCAGGCACACAGTAGGAAGTGATTATGAATACAGAAAGCTCCCAAGACAACCTCAGAGGGGCCCCTGCTATGCCCATCACACACTTGCTTCCAAGCATTTTGTAGAATTTCCTGATTTCGTCCTTCATTTTTTTTCTTTTTTTCTACAAAACAAAAGTAAAAAATTGTAAGGTATCCAAGATGCTTAAGGTGTGAACATAATAATAGGCAGGTAAAAAAGATGCCTCTACACAATACACAGTTTAGATAAACAGAGGTTTCAACCCTGATTCATGGATATTTAAAAAGGCTTAGGACCGTTTTTCAGAAAATACTGATTGTGAAAATTAAATGCTTACCTGAAGAGGGGAGATCAGATGTAGAAATAATTCTGCATGTTAAAATGGTGCTGCATCTTCTTTTAATTAAGTATTACCAAGCTGCCCTGATACAGTCCTTTCTGTGTCCTGTAAGCCACAGTGTAAGGATTTGTCAGATTTCTACTTGCTCTACAGTGGCAAGGAATTGAGAAAGTCCAGTAAGACAGGAAACACCCCAAACTTTCAAACAAATTTTGCACTTGTGTGGTGCCCCGAACACAGCCTTTTGTTCAGTCTGTATCCAAATTTCCATCAACTTCCAGGATGATTCTGGCAGTTTCTGTTATCATTCCAGCTTGAATAGAAACTCACAGACCCCTGGACCTCTAATGAAATCATTGTCTTTTTCTCCACTGCACATTTTCCAGTAGGAATTCAAAGGGTCAAGTACAGAAATTTTGTTCATTTGTTACGGAGTTGCAGACTGGCAGGAAGATGAATTTTCAGCTTTAGATATGAACAACCATTTCTAGGTGGCTGAAAGTATATCTTCGCCTAAAATAGGTACAGAATCATCTCTTCTGGAGGGACTGTTCTTATTATTATTGAGAGAACCAACACTATAATACTTAGTAACAGAAGGAAATAGAAATTTAAAACTAGTATAATAAAAGAAACATGTGTGCAATGTAACCATGTTATTCAATATAAAAGTCCTGTTCAATAGCTCCCTTAAAATATTGCTTTTTATTTGCTTGTGTGTGGTCTAATGGCACCTTGGATTATATTACAAATATAGATGAATTTGTTCAAATTCTCCTGCAGGACCCTCCTCTTCTCTCTCTGCTATCTCCTACTATCATTTGGAAACCGACCCAAAAATATAATATTTAGCCCTTCTTTTAAAAGGAAACTAATGTGATTAGTTAAGTCAGTAAGTAATGGACTTTTTAGAGACGAAAGAAATTTGGTTTGGGACAAACCGAAACTAAATTTGTCCAAGATTTTAAGGAAATGAACAAAGTGAAAAAATATGTTTTGGCTCAAGCTTTAATGTTTCTTGTAATCTGGAATGAAAGTTTTCTCTCATTGACAGATTGTTTAACTCTTTTGCTTAATTTTGGTTGAGGTTTTTTTCTGTTTGTTTTTGTGGGTTTTTTTTAAAGATTGGTTTAATGTTACTTAGATGAAGTATCAAATAGGGTTAGTTTTGCTGAGATGAAGTGTCAAATGCAAAAATTCAGCACTTCTGACACGAAGAGGTTTGTGATTGCTTGGTTCTTTCCTCTTTGCTTCTCCTCTTTCTTGTGAGACCCATTTGACGACTTGAGGCAGAATTTTCCAGTGAAAAGGCTCTTTTTAAATTAAACAACATGCTGTAATGAGTTTGCTACTGGTAAATACTTCAGCTGTAGGAAATTGCAGCAATTCCTTGCATGAGTGAGAGGTTCAATCCTATTCTGAAGTCAGAGTTCCCCCATTTTCCTTATCAAAGGGCCTGTTATTCTAGTCTATAGCAGAAGAACATGAGATTCAGGTCCTCCCCAAAAATATTACTGAGATAACTGTGTCCATTTCACTTTTCTCCATTCCAATTGCTATTTCAGTGCTTTTATTCAATGAAGGATGCCAACAACTCCTTCAGTTGGAGCTGGCACCTTAATGGTACCCCAGGGATGTCTTGGGCTAAGAAGCAGAGCAAAATGAAGTAGGTTATGATACTTCACACTGTGGTGAAGGATTTACCTCCAATGGAAGTGAAAGAAGAAATAGTCACAGACAACTTAGCTCACCATGTTACAGACAGGGAAAGACACCCATAGCAAATAGCTGAAGACACACTGTCAAATTCATTTAATTACTAGAATGCAGAATATTACTCTAATTTGCCCTAAGGAATGTATCTAACAGTACTGATGGTGCCAGCTTTCTGCATGTGCTTCAGCAATGACTGTGTTTTTTGATGTTTCCCAATCTTTGAACAATTCAATGTCCTGAAGAAGATAATTCCCATATACTAGAAAGACAGAAACATTGTCAAAAACTTGTATCAATTAGCAAGTTCAGTGTGTGGTTTTCAGCTTATTCTGGATGTTGATGTCACTTTTATTTGTTCTCAAGTTTAGTTTCATGGAGTTCTGTTACAGAAATAAAGGGCACATACACTGTATTTTCAGGGCTTTTCCTGGTGGATATTCAAGATATGATGCACAGTCACTATTATTCAGAGCACAGTGTGCACTCACTGTCAGAAAGCAAAAGCCTTTGACAGTGTGCCAGCCAGGACTGCAAAAATCTGTCTGCTTTTCAAGAACAAGCCCATGCCTCTGTGTTTGAAGGAGAAAGTTGCCCGTTTCCTTGTTAATCAGGTGCTATAAATGGAAAACTTTACTCTTTACTACAGTTTTCCTTGAAGCTTATTTTAATCACTGCAGGGAAGCAGTGAAATTAAATGAAAGGAGGATGTTAGGAACCACAGGGGGAAAAAAATCCCTCAATTTTGAGGTGCAGAGTTTGCTGTACAATGATGTTCAGATGTTCAAACAAGCCACAGATGTTAAAAACATGACTACAGGTGAGGAGACAATGGGTAATAGTGTGTCGATGTCTCTGTACATGGAAAACACCCATCTTCAGCATCTACTCCACCCAAAAGCATTTGCCATTTTGGTTAGTCAATTGAAGCAAGATCTCAGCTTGCCACCCTTTCTACCTCACTAATCCCAGCAGGAGGGGATTTCCAGGGCAGCACAGCCAGGGGCTGGGACTTGTACATCATCACTGCAGGTGGGGACATGGCAGGAGCAAGGCTCAGGAGTTCAGGCTCCCTGTCCTTAGAGGTTCTCACTGAATCAAATTTAGAGTGCAGTGACCCACAATATCTCTGGCCTAAGCAAGATCTTCAGCATCATACCAACTATCTCAGGATGTTTGATTCTGGACACAAAAACTGTTTCATGCCTAAGTTGAAAGCCAGATGTCCAGATATGAGCATGGCTATGACTGTGAGTGTACCCAGAACATTTGCTTGGAAGCTGTCCACTCAGACACAGCACCTCCAGGAACTTTGGGACTGGCAGCCAGAGGCTGGGTAAGATATACAAGACCCTCTAAAATACCACTAGAAAACTACTACTGACCACTGGATTTGCTTATCTAGTGTCTGTGTCTTGTATTGCAACTCAGCACATTGAAAAGTAGGGGAGAGTGAGACCAGTCAAAGTGAGAAGTGAGACCACTTCTCTACAGAGTCTTTTCTTGCCTTACTGGGGAAAAAGCAATCTTTCCCACTCCAGCAGTCAGCCCTTTTCTCTTTCCTCATTTCCTTGTCCTACTGTGGTGTAGCTGATTTCATGTTTGTTTACTGAGATGTTTTATCAGCAGGAAGAGAGGCACAAATGTATAACTTTCTGCTGAAGAAAATTCTTTAGATACACATATTTTCATATGGAAGGGAAAAGAGAATGGATTTTATCACCTGCCTCTGCCCCTGATATATGCCAGGGGTGTCTGCCTTACAGGTAGGTGACAGTCAATACCATGTGCTCTAGATGTCCTGTCTAATGCTGTCTTCCAGAATTCAAAATTAGGAATCCACAGGAAACGAATTTTGTCCCACCATCCACTTTGATGTCCAGAAATGTTTCACTTTGGGTAATAAAGCCACTTCAAATATTACAGAACCATCCCCTCCTGGCAGCCAACGTGGGCTGACACAGGGTGGAGGTGACCAAGAAGCCACACAATGTTGGATGCATCCTCTCACCAGGAGTCAGTGTGTGGTACCCAGTGAAGCTGTTGAAGATAGAGCACAAATCCCAGGTGAATTCAGTGAAATACCTCCTTACCCTTCTTGTTTGAAGGTGTAGCATGGTTAGAGTTTTTCTGCCAAGCAAATGCACCATGTCTTTTATGTGGCTATATCCCTTCCTAAGACCCATAATTTTTTTTTTCCTTACCCCAAGGATTCACTTCCTTTATGACTAAATGCTTCTGATTGCAATTTTCTTTCCAAGTTAAACTCAATCACCCCTTATGCTAGCCTGGTGGTAGGAGTTACAGCCCTGCACAGAAGCTGCAGCTGAACTATGGGTGGAGGTTGTAGCTGTGTTCACACACCCCATTACCAGGTATTCAACTACTGCTGTGGGAAAGGTAATTACTTCATCTGGTCCTTTTCATCTGTAAATAAAAATTTAAGCTTTTATTTCCATTATTAAAATGAATTTTTCTTTTTTAGTTTTTGCATTTGGGTGGTCATATGTTAAGAGATACACCTGATTACAGGATTATTCCCAATTGACTATTTCTAATGCAGGCATTGTTTTCCAAAGTATTTTCCTCGCTTGCAATTTAATAACCTAAATTTTACATTAAATTACAAGGCAGACATGCATGTACATAGCCACTCAAAGATGATCCTTTTTCACCACACGTTAACTTCTTTTTCCTCTAAATGTAACCTACCAGCATGAGTTCATACAGAAATAGAGAGAAAGAATACATAAAATGAGTTAGCATGTTCTGTAATTCGGTCAGGAATATAAAGTGTCATTGTTTCACATCAGTGGGAAGGGCTTTTTGCTGAGTGCTGAACGCAGAGATGCTGCTGTTCACGCAGGCTGCCAGCAGAGAGCAAAAGGGGCCCAGACCAAACCCCTCAGCCAGCTCTCCTCCTGCCCTGGATACACACACACAGCTCGAAGAGAAGGGAAAAGTGGTTCCTTATGCTCTATAGGCAACNTATCATCTATATCTATATCATCTATATCTATATCTATATCTATATCTTTATCTATATCTACATCTACTACTTTGCTGCCCAGGATAGGGTTCATTTAACCCTTTCAAAAAGCTACTGCAAAGGAACTGGCTCATGAACTGTGACATCGTGAGGAAGCAACTGCTGTGATTTACTGAGTTGAAGCTCCTGACAGTGCCTGGATTTCATCCATCCTCTGTATGAAAGGTGACTATATGATCCCACCATCAGATCAACCTTCAGCCTTTAAGTGAGATCATTAAAAGGGTCTGCCAGCTGGGCTCTGTGTTTGCATTAGTCTGTAGGCTGGAGCCTTAGCTATTGACCCAGTCTTGCAAAGGCATGAAATTGCAGTTGCAGTCGATAGCCTGTCACTGTTGGCTGTGGCTGGACAGGTTCAGGAAGGGGGTTTGCATTTCTGCTTCTGCAGCAATAGCACTCTTCATCCAGTCATGCTCAGAAACTTTCCATTTGCTCCCATGTCAAACTTTATAGCACTTCATGTTAGTAAAGGACACAGAAGAAAGGATTTGGGCTGCCAATTGCAAGCAGTGTTCAAGTAGCAGCCACTGTGTGATGAGGATGTTGCCAGTGCCTCAGATCTCCATTGCCAGCAGTCCAAAGCTGACAAATAACATGGGTGGGACGTGTCAGAGTGTGACCATAGAGTGAGGGCAATGACTGAAAGAGGGTTGGGTTTTTCCCTCATTTCTCTTTTATAACAATGAATAAGAGCAGGCCTGGTGTAGATTAGTGTTTATGAACCAGGAGGTAGTGAGCCTTTAGCAAAGGGATTTGTCCAGGCTCCTACAAAGTGGCTTGTTAGTCTAAACTCTTCTCATATAAAGTCAGAAAATGAAGCAAGGTGGCTGCAGAGGTTCAGGGGCTGAGGAGCAGCCAACACCTGCTCTCCACAGCAGGCAGAGGCTTGCCTTGCAGAGCTGTGCTGATGGGTGAGGCATGGACCCCAGCAAAAGATTTCCAATGAACTGACCCTGAGCAGGAGCACAGAGAAGGGGTTGAGAGAAAACCTCCACAGTGTGGACCAGAAGTCAGAAAGTGAAGGCTTCCTCTCCAGCAGCACACCGTAACCACAAGATTATTTTAACTAGGTTCATTATATGAATTATTTTACAGTCCTTCTGACAACTCTGGTATCCAAAAGGACAGAAGAATGAATGGTTTCCAAGAATAGTTACTTCAAAGACAAACTAAAATATGTAAAATATGAGTTAACAAGGAAGGAAACAGCCATCTTCAGTTTTTCTGCCTTTGACAGTGAAAAGTAAATTACTGTAGGCAGAATCATTCCATCTTAGGGCCAGAACTAAGGGAAAAATGTTTCTAAAGTGATTCACAACATTAAGTACATGTAAACTCACATAGATTAAAATTTAAGATAGAGATCTTGTTCTTAAGTATTCTTAAGGAGGTATTTAGTTCCTGTTTTCTTGCAAACACTTATTATGACTCCAGCCTACTCACTCCATAGATATTTCCATCTGAAATTATTTCTAGAATCTCATGCTGGTATAAAAACAGCAACGCAATTAATAGAGAATTGGAGAATGAATGAGGAAAAGACAGTGGGGATTGCATTCTGACCAAATTGAACTGAATTGATCTCTCATGAGTTTTGCAATGCTCTGTATCTCTGAAAGCAATGTCATTTGGAAACCTACATGTGGAATAAAATAGAAACTCCATGTATCAACTTTTTCTTTAAAAACGAAACAGCTTGTATTTGTTTCATTCCTTTTACTTGCAGTATTGGTCTAAAATATTGTTGTGTGAACTATAATATAATAAGGAAATTACTTAAAACTTTGGAAATATTTATCTTCTTTTTGAAAGTAATTTCATTTTGCTCATTTCATCCTCATTTTTGAACCCAGTGTGGGACTTGAAAGTACTGACCAAATAGTTGAAATCTTCTCCTTTCATTTATGGGATACTCTGTCTGCTGTGCAATTGTTCACATGGGAATCATGATGATATTTCTACTCCTCATGGAATAGAACTCGAAGTTCTCCACTATGAATTCCCATTACAATCACTCACAGTAAAATTCAAGAAGAGTTTATACCTATGAATGCCTCCACAGGGTCAATGACATTTAGATGAGTTTGAGTATCAAACAGACCTGTGAATAGTGTTAAATTTCTAACCTATTTGCAAACCTTTTCTTAAGCCATTTGGCCAGTTTTAATAGGGAGGAAATAAACATTTAAAATTGGGCAGATGACTTTTGCTGAGCTCTTGATAACGTTCAGAAGGCTGTGAAATGGTGAGAAATGTAACTGCAGTGTTCAGTGGTTCAGTTCACCTCTCCCATCTCCTGCTTGTCTCATGCACATTGCACAGCTGCTCCCTGGCATTGCCTCCTCCATCTCTCTTTACATTTTGAGCTGAACTCCAAGGTTCATCTGAACAATACTCTTCAAGGAAACTGTAACAGCACCACAAACAGGCCAGTGGGAGCACAATTATACATGATTAAAAGTGGTACATGGTACTGGGGCTCTGTCTTCCTACTAAAGGGTGCTCAAGCCCTTTCTCCACAGTTCTGAATTTACACCTCCCTGTCACCACTGCTTGGCATTTCTGACCCTTTTGCTGGAGTTTTCTCATGAGATTTTGAGTGAGGTCCTGAAATCACAAAAATTGCAGCGAGGAGCTAAGATTTTTTTTTAAATATCCATTTTATCCCAGCCATTTCATAAGCCCACTCTGTAATAGAAATGTTAAGGGAAGCAGTGCCTCAGGGCTGTAATGTACATCTGATCAGTAAATCTCTCTAATGATGAGTCCCTCAAATCTGGATAAAATATGGTGAAGGAAAACATTTAGATCCTTGATAGTGGATTTTAAGCAGTAATTCAGGAAAAAGTTTTCTACCAGGAAAGCAATCAGCACCACACAACCCAATAAAGGTGTTAAACACTA
>VZTT01032776.1:2212-17906 GCA_013400855.1 Buphagus erythrorhynchus | reverse complement strand
TATATATATATTGTAAAAAAATTTAAAGCATTCCTCCTGCTAATTAGTGTTTCCTCAGCACTGTGAAAACTACAGCTGTAGGAAGAATTCAGGAAAAGTAATCAGCAGCACAATTAAGCAATCTGCCATAATGACAGAACACAACTTTAGGGATAGAATAATCAAAAACATATATATTTCTCCTTGATTTTCATTTCCCACCCAATGATTTGCCTTTGCAGGGTGTATATAAAGCAATGCCTGATAGAAATGCCCATTTTTCTCTGCAACAGCTTGTAGACCTTGATGCAGTGAGGATGCCCGTGTTAAATTCCTGCCAATCACTTACAACTAATGTTATTCTTACTATCATTTTTGAAAACCTAATGTTTGATCTGCTTTAATCCTAATTTTGCTACCCTGTCTCATATAAACTCCTTTAAGGTAGAAGGTCCAGCTCCTTTAAGTGGAAGGTATCCAGACAAGAAATCCTGGAGCTGAGGTCCCTTTTTTTCCTGCCAGCCATCCCACCCAAGGAAGCAGAGCAGGGAGATGCCTCACACTGTGTTTGTGCAACCTCCAGCTCTGCTCAGGAGAGGAAAACGCCTACACCTGTGAGCAGACAGTGAGGGGAATGGCCCTGACCTGCTCCATCTGCACAAGCTGTTTTCCCAGAGCTCTCTCAAGCTATAGGAGCCCACAAGGAAGGTAAGTTCCCTCCAAGGAGGTGGTTTGGAAGGGAGAAGGGAAATATGGCCCTTGAGAAAGGGGTTTCATGCCTTTCAGCTCTCTGCCAGTCATGGACCAAGGCTGGTTGGAAAGGAGCCACAGGAGAGAGGGAAGCTCCCCTGTGTGTTGCTGTGGGCAGGTAGGTGTTCTTGGGCTCTGCTTGGGGGTTTACTGCCTGTGGGGAGGGGGCTCTCATGAAAAACTGAGAAAGAAGGAGTTTTGGTGGAGTCAAGAATGATCTATGTGCTGTGGTAGGCCAGTTGTTAACAGTGGGACTCAGTGAGTTTTGTGATGGTAATTCCCAGGAGCTGGAAATGTAGTCACTGGAGATGGCCAGTGGTCTTTCCCTGGGAGGTGGCAGCACTGCAGTCCTTCCAGGATGGTAGAGCAGGTGGGATTGCTGCTGAAGGTGTCTGGATGGAGCTCCTAACATGTGCTCTGTTCAGCTGGGGTGTGTTGGTGCCCTGTTATCCTCCCACAATCATGGATTTCCTCCTGCTCATTCCCAGATGGAGTTTTGCTTATTATTCCCCTGTATGGAAAGAGTTGACTGGTCCTGGAGGTTCTTAGAAGTGGCTCAAGTTTGTAACTTCTGGTCTGTGAGAAGGCCTCAGCTGTTTTGAATTTACATGTGGCTGCTAAAAACTTAGCTTCCATCAGAAATAAACTAGAAACTGTAAATATTATACTGAGGAGTCTTTATAAATGCAATTCTCTGGTTTGCATCCTACATAACCTAATGAAATGACAACTATGAAGTTATGTATTTCAATAATTAAATTTTCATAATGGGATAAGTACAGCTGGCAGCCCGGAACTTTGATAACCCGAAAAACTTTTATTTTTGCCTTAAGGGATAAGCTTGAGATAAAAACTTAAAGAAACACCTAACACTGAGGAGCCCAACACCTCCTCATGTGCAGGAAGATGTGAGTTCCACCTGCTTCAGGCACTAATGAAAAATCTTAGTGCTACTTAAATCGGTTTCTGGTATTTGTCTTAGCATGGCAAAATATAGGGTATCGTGGTGGCCAGATTCTTATGTCACTAAAGCTGGTGAAAAGTCACAGAGCTCTCAGATCAGAGCTGATGCTCTTCTGCATGTTCCCTTTTCATCAGGGACACTGGCTTGCAAACAAACATACATACACAGATCTGTTCCTCCTTTCCTGCATGCCCATGTTAGTGGAAATCATTGGGATCACCAGGTCCAGGGAGCAGAGATATAAAACTTGTTCACAAAATCCTAAATCATGGAGGAATGCTGCGTTAATTTTTCATCTGAGTATCAGCTGAAAGTAATATAAACCCCAAATTAATGCAGACAATTCCTAGTCTGGTCTGCAGGCCCTCTGTATTTCTGAATTCTTTTCTACTTAAACTCAATAAAAACATGGGGGTGGGAAGGTGCTGCTGGGAATTTGCTTTTTGTTCTGCTTAAGTGCTGTATTTCTCAGCAGTCTTCAAGTTGCTCAGCATGAAGATATTGTTACATTAGAACTACTGTGGGTTTAACACAATTTGGAATTTGCAGGCAAATGGATATATTGTGTTGGGGCTTATCCACAAAGGACTGTGAAACTACAAATTACAACCCAGCTGCATTCTCTTATCTGGATTTCTTTCCCCCCATGTGCCTGTGAGTCCTCTCCTGTTCACAAGCAGAAGGTGTAAGGAGAAACCCAAGTGAGAAAAAGAGACATAGGCCTGAAGTCAGAAGGGACCCTGACACTGGAGATCCTGACCATGTCCATGGATGCTTTCCATTAGCAGAGGATGTGATGCCTCTGGATTTAGTGTTTTTGTGATTGCTTGAGAACTTTGTTTCTGTCATTCTCCCTAGGAAACTGTGGCAGATGGGGTAATAGTCAACACATCCACTGAATGCTTGTGTGACAAGGAGGAAGCAGGGGGCTATTGATTCTCCTGGATTGCTAAATACGGAAGTAAAACACAGGATCCACGCATATTATGTTCTCAGCTGTTCTTCATCCTCACTCTTCCTCTTTGAAAGGAATGAAAAACCCCAAGTAGGTCCCTATGGGAGAGGTAGGAGGCACTTACACTCTGCAGTAGTTTCAGACAAGGCTTTAGCAGCTCTTGCTAGTCCTGGGCAGGTTTTTCTGACCTTGTCCCAATTACAGAGCCAGGGCCAGGTTATGTACCAGAGCCCTGTGCCACAGGCATGGACACCTGGCTTGGGGACAGCACTGGAACAAGAAAGTCTGTCTGGGCAGAGGTGCTGCACCTCAGAGAGACAAGACAAGTTCTTGGCTTTCATTCTCCAAAGCAAAGGGCCATATTAGCTGATTTGAGTGATACTCTGCACACCTGCTAGCCAGTAATAGGCTGAAAACTCAATGACCCCACCATAATGTTGTTATGTTTATTTGCTTCCTTTCAAATGGCTGTTCCTATGAAGGATGCTGACAAATGAGACCTGAACTCATGCATTTAGTGGGCCAGGAAATAAATATATCAGAGAGACAGTACTTCTTTGGACTCTTCTGAGACCTGGGAGTTGCTGGCCATTCTGTTTGCTGGCTCAGTTTAAGCAGCAGAAATGTCCATGTGTTCTGTCAAAGCACTTTACTTGTGACAGGTAAAGTGCTGCCCTGACCTGGAAAACCATTCAGAGCAAATAAATGCATTAATTCAATGTGGAGTATCTTATATTTGATACACACCACTTCCTAATCACTTTACTGAACATCTGGATTGCCTTGAAATAAAACCAGTGATGGCGTCATCTGCAATTTGGACATGGGATCCATTTCGGAAGGCTTTTTCCAGGAGAGCACCTCTTGGATCTTGGTCTGATTTAGGTTGGGTCCTACAGGTCTAATCCAGAGTAAATACAATTAAGGGTTGCTTCACTGCTGAAGGAGGACAGAAAGTAGCACACAGGAGCCAGCTGGGTCCTTTGATACTTGTAGTCCAAATTGTAGAATCATATTAAAAAGTGCAGATGTTACCAAGGAACAGGGATTCTTCATATGGCTGAAGCAGGGTCTGTGCCCCTTTCTCTTAGGGCAGTACAGGTATGTTCTGGCAGAAAAAATGAGAATAATTCATTCTGACTGTTAACATGGTACGAGAGGCTGAAGTTAACCCTGTTGTGCTGGTAAAAGTTGCCAAGGAGCACCAGGGGTGCAGAGACACTGCACTGGCTGCTGTGTGTGAGCGAGAGCAATGACTTAATGAACGAGAGATGCACTCACACTGCAACTCAGGCTCAGCTGAGCAACAGCAAGAGCTATTTGCAACATCTTTTTGTCAACATCTGTTTGTCTCTGAGTTCATGGGAGTGAAAAAATTCTCATTGATTTTTTTTTTCCTTGTGCTGAAATTTTGCACAATTGTTCCTGTTATTTTGGCAGCCAAAATGATACTGGAATGTTTCACCTTCTTTTTCCAAGTTTTTGAGCTGAGCTGTTCAGCTGAGGTTTGTCACATAAACCATGAGGTTTTATTTCTGCTGCTAGCCAAATTATAATCTTTATATCATAAGCCTTTTGTTGTTTATTTCTTTTTCTTTAAAACTCCAGCTTCTGGAATCATGAGAATGCATGAAAATCTCTAGTCCTGCTTTCGGTCATGTGTTTGTTTTCCCTTGAGTTTTTAGCACTGAGAACTGTGGAGAAACTTCTGGGTGCCATCTGAGAGATGAAAAATGGAATTAATTAAATTTTGTTTGTTTGTTTGTTTTGGGTTTCTTTGTTTTGTTTTTTAAATACCACTGGGATCATTTTTGGAAACTATGACTCATGATTTTCAATGTTTAGATTTGGCAACGCTGTAGTTCTCTGTGCTAGTTCTCCAGGACCAGGAGTGTTGGAAGAAGCCATGTGAGGCTTGTCTCCACAGACAAGTTCCAGCACAGAGAGCCAGGGTGTGAATTCACAGTGCCCTAGTTAGGTTGCACAGGTTGCCCATGAGGATGCAGAGCGTGCAGTACCTGCCCTTTGGAAGCATTCTCAGGGCATGTCTGTGTAACATCCAGCCCTGAGCTCACACCAGCCTGCTCCAGCTCTGGGCTGAAGGCAGCAGGGCCATTCCATGCTTCCAACTGCACTTATTGGAACTGAACTTATGGACACAGCTCCGAGGTGATGCTGCTGTGGGGGTATTGAGCACCTCCCAGCTGTGCTGGGCTCTCTGGATGTAGTGGGTGGGATGCCTTTGGACACTCCAGGGGATGCTGAGCCTCCTCAGGTGCCCAGGGCTGGCTTCTCCTCCTCCTCCTGGCACCCATCCCCTGTATCTGAAGGGGAGACTGAACTGGTCCATTTTCTGAACCTGTTGGTGAGGACTTGAGGCTCTGGAGCTGACCTTTCCACACAGTAAAAGCAAATGTGCTCAGCAGCAGCCAAGGGCCCTGTAGGGAAAGCAGTGACCCCTGTGTGACCTCTGGGGGCTTTGTGAGGTTTATGTGACTTGGTTTAACACTGGAACTTGCCTGTGGGTTCTCAGCCTTCAGATTGCTCTGAGCATGGCTTGGCTCCCTGGAGTCACAGGGATGGGAAAACTCTTTGGCCATGAGGATGGGATGACCTTGAGGGAGCAGTTCNTGAGCATGGCTTGGCTCCCTGGAGCCACAGGAATGGGAAAACTCTTTGGCACCCAGTGGGGAACATACTGGATGAGGATGGGATGATCTTGAGTGAGCAGTTTGAAGTTCCTTTTGGCTACCCCATCAACTGTAGAGAAAAAAAAAAAGAAAATGAGGCAGTGGGGTATACCTGGTAAAGGGGGACAGGAGGGAGAAGAAGCCACTTAGGAATTATTCAGCCCCTGGTGTCAGAAAAGCTGTGGTAGCTGTGGGATACCCACTGTACCCAAGGCCAGGTTTGAACAGCTGCTGGGATAAAACCCAGGAG
Source organism: Buphagus erythrorhynchus (assembly GCA_013400855.1). Lineage (NCBI taxonomy): Eukaryota > Metazoa > Chordata > Aves > Passeriformes > Sturnidae > Buphagus > Buphagus erythrorhynchus. The sequence continues at coordinate 12,318 of VZTT01032776.1, read as the reverse complement.
ACAGCGATGTTGCTGGTGGCCAGGCCAGGTGGGAGGAAAGAAGCTGCTGTGGCTGGAGCCCTCTGGGAAGGGTGCTCTGTCATGGGAAAACCAGGATGCTGCAGGGTGGTGGAGGAGGGCTGGGAGCAAGCTGAGGTCTCTGCTCCTCAGGAAGCCGTGAGGGACTTGTGTGTTTTCCAAGGCAGCAGAGACAGGATGCTGAGGGGTGGGAGAGAGACAGATTTCCTTCTGCAGTGAATAGACTGGGGTGGGGGATGGCAGCTCCAATTTAACCCTTGCCTGTTCCTTTCATCTCCAAAATGAAATGGTGGCTTAGGAAACCATTCCAAGAAACTGCATAAATGAGAGGCACAAGAAGTACTGGGTTGTTGGCACCAGGGTGATGCTGTGAGTTTATTATCCCAGTTCTCTTGCCCCCAGGCATGTCTCCCTGGCTCTGGCATTCCTTTTTACTTTGAAGTTTGTTTGTTCAGTGGCACTGGCATTGCTATGACCCACATGAACACAAGTGATGCCAAAGGAGAGGCTTATGGGACATTACCTTGCATCAGGTAGAAGTAGCTCGTGGGAAACAGCTGCAGATTTGGGTGCTGTAACAATTTTCAGCAGAAGCCTGAAAAGATGGGATTTCATTTGTCTTTTACATCAAGGGTAGGGGAAAAATCTTAGGAGTAACTCCTGAAATGGTTTCTGTTCTTGTTCAACAGCGAAGGATCTTCTGCATCTCTTGTAAAGTCATTAATAGGACAATCTAGAGGAGAAGTGGAAGAAAACCCAACTACCATCACCTCCCACTCCCAGCAAAACCCATAGAAATGCTGTGGAAATATGACCTGCGTGAAGACCTTTAGGGTGTAAGTACATGAAGCATTTGGGAGAGGTACCTGGAACATGGGAATCCAGAGAAAACTACTTTGTTTACTGCACCAGAGTCTCCCAGAGCTGTGGAGAGTCCACACAGCTGAAAGTTGGCAGCCAGGCTGCAGGTGTGGTGAAAGAGACGTGTTTTCTAAACACACCAAATACTTATTGCTCCGGCCTTTTGTAGATAAAGATCAGCTCTGACTTTAAAAGAAATTACAGCAGAAGTGCTTGTATCTGGGAGGATGAATACCTGCTTCCAAGTTGGGCTTTGTAGAATTGAACTTCATAAACAAATTACTTGATGTGATTAACCAAGTCAGAGGGTTGAAGGAAATGTGCCTCTGTCTCTGACAGTATCGGGGTGGAAGCTGTAATGTGTTGGCCAGAGAATTATGCTGGGTAGGAACAACCAACCACAAGATTCTTGGGTGTGAGGTTTCCCATTAAAACAATATCTTCTCTCTGAAAAAAAAACCCACAGCAGAAAAAAATAACCCTCCTGAAAGCCTGAATTTTTTCTAAGATTCAAAACACTATCTTGACTCTGCAGTTGTTTGATGTGCAAGGACAGCAGAGAGCAGTTGTGAACCAAAAAGAGCTAAGAATTTGTAGGAAAACATCTGGTATCTAGACTGACCAGATAAAGAGTTTTCAGTAGCTCTGAAAACATTTCTGCCCTATGGTTGTGCTAATTTCACTAGAAAAAACAGTCCCTGCACTGACCTCACTCAGTTTTACAAGTTTGAAGGTTGGAATTCACAGATACTGGCCTACTTGTTCCTATGGTAAAGGTGACTTTAAAAAAACCCCAACGAAACAAATATAAAGCAAGCAAAAAATTGAATGTTTTGATGATGACATAGGCAAAAACATTGCAAAAACAAACAAACAAAAATTTAAAGCCTGAAATAGAGTGGCAGGCAAGACAAGCTGACCTTCTGCTTTGAGAAACAAAATATTTCCTCATGCCAAGCATGCTCTGCATGAGCTGAGTTTGCTTGGTCTCAAGCTGACGACAGTAGCTTTTGCTGCTTTTGGCAAAACAAATAATGCAATGGGGAAGACGGTTTTCTGTTAAGGCAATTTTTTTTTTTTTCTTCCAACTGGGATATCAGGTGCCTGCCTGGTATCTGAACCCATTCACAGGCTGGGCAAGGCTGGACAAGGCATTTCACCCAGGACAAAAATCCTACCACAGCTGGGATGTGCAAGGAAATACTGCTTTGTGCTGTTTGGAAATTATTCTTTTGGGATAAAAATGTATGTTTAAGGGGAGATTTCCACCCTTTCTCAGGTGGGATTAGCTATGCTTCAGTGCTCACAGCAGTTGACAAAGAGGCGACAATGGGAGAACAGAATGTGTTGTGCTGTTGTCTAAAAGCAGAAGGGTAGGTGGGAACCTTCAGGCAGGTTTCTGCCTGCAGTGCTTCTGGTTTGGTACACCTGGCCTGTGGCAGGGAAACCTGGATTGCCCTGTGTGTCCTCATGAAGCTGGGCAGGACAGGGCTGAGGTCTCAGCAGCCACCAGTGTCACTGTAGGAGCCACAAGTGTCACTGTGTGTCTCCCGTGAGCTGACAGCATGGGCAGAGGCAGTGCTGTGTGCAGAAATGCTCTGGAGGTGGGTGTGGGGGAGAGGGAGGCTGGGGAAATGTGCTGGGGTATGTGGGCTGTGCAGAGAGTGCAATGCATGAGTGGGACCACGAGTGCAGGTGACATCCCTCCCTCCAATGTGCACTGTCCATCCCATCCCATCCTGTCCAGCCAAAGTTCCCACCCCATCCAATTGCTCCAGTTAGTGCTGTGGGTTTTTTTCTTTGTTAAGAAGGTGGCTTGAGACCTGACTGGTTTTAAGTCCAGCTCCCTTTAATCTGTCCCTACCATGATTGAGGTTAACAGAGTTTCCTGCCCAGCAGCCTCTTTGGCAAATTAGAGAGAACCAGTGAGACACTGTCAATAAACTTCCCACTGTATAGATTTTGTCCAGCAGAGCCTGAATAAATTGGGTCATGCTGCCATATATAATCCATGCTCTTGAGGTTTGACCTAGCTCCTGTGCAAACCAGTGGGCAGGGATGTGTCTGGGAGCTGGACTGGAGCTCTGGCTGAGACAGCTGAATTTTGAAAGAGCTGGGGTGGAGCCGTGCCGTTCATTTTTGTGGACCAGTTTCATTTGTTTGGGGAGATGATTGATGTCTTCCCGCGGGAGCTTTTGTCTGTGCTGGAGTGTGTCTCGAACAACATTGCCAAGATACCTTGGGGCTGGGTTAGGTAATTATTTTGTGATTAGATACTGAAATCAAATAAATAAGTTAATCATTTTACAAGTTCAGAAGAAAATATATTTATTTAATCTGAAACTTCTTCACAATAGCAATGCATAACTCTTTCTGCATGATGTTGGCCTCGAGTCAGATGATTTCCCACCGAACAATTCACCAGTATTCCATGGCCCTGGTAATGCAAAGTCACCTGTTCAGAAGGAGGCAGGATTTTTGTCTTTCTCTCCTTTGGGCAGTTGATGAGAACCCTGCAAGTGTTGGTGATGGGCCAGCATGGCTGCCATCAGTTGTCACAGTGCATATTGGCAGCACAGAAAAGATTAGTGCACTAACAGAGGAGACTTCTCTTTTGAAAAGAGGCTTTAAATGATGTCAAGAACCACCACAACGATATGGTTTTTACATAAATAATAATTAATTACATGTAAATCAGACTTTTCCCCACCCCTTCCATTAGTATCATCTCTGCTAAGCTCTCTGTCTTGTTTCTGTCCTCTCACTCTGAGTAGTTGAATGGCAACAGACATCATTTGCAATGCTAACGTCAGATACGGGTCAAAATGGACAAGGAAAACACAACCCGGGGTTTTATCAATGCAATAACAACTAGTTCTGTCTAGAGATGGCAGTGTACTGGGCTTTAACCTCTTCACTGCCACAGAGCCAGAAACAGCAGGAATTTACTTTCCTGGTTTCCTGTTCTGCTATATCTAACTTCCTTCTCCTGGCCACTCTCTTTTTTCCCCCCTTCTCTCTCCTTTCTGGTGTTTACTAGAGCATCTGGTAGTGTTTATCTCCCAAGACACAGGAGACTGTTGTTTTCATAGATATGTAACTAGCCTAAAAGCTTTAATCTTTGTTGATGTTGGACTTTTGGATTAAAAAATATTCATAATAGTGGAAAAAGTTAGGATGAAATAATACTTCAGCTACAGAACACTTTGGAGACAGCATCAACAGAAAACCCTTTACAGGGAAAGCTGCAATTACTGCACCTCCTTCACAGGCAATGCTGAACTTGTGGGGAGAGCAGGGCAGGGAGTGAGGAGACCAATTCCATGAGATGAGACTGCTTGTTCCACTGGAAGAGGAAAGTGTGGCATGTCCTTGTGCAGATTTCTGCATGTGCTCCTGCAGCAGGAGTTTAAGCAGACCCAGAAATGCCAACAAGATGTTAGAAATCTGTTTCCATCTCTGCTGGCTTCCAGTGCTGCCTTCTAGGAAGGCAGGGAAGGAGCTAATCTGGCTTTTAGCAGAGTCACACTGCACACGACCTGGGGGTTGTATCCCTATGGAGTAAAGGCTGTGCTGGAGGTCAGAGGAGGAGATGGTATTTTGGATTTGATCTCTTGCTCTAGAGAAGTACGCTGGTTTTCTCTGAAAGCTTCAGAGATGATGGGACTGGGTTAATTAGAATTTGTCAAGATGCAGTAAGAAGTGTTGCTGTCATCAGGGAGATGTAGAAAGTGTTAGAGAAATTTGGTAGCAAAAGGCAGGTAGGTGTCTGTTATCTGCAGAAGATCTTATTTGCTGCCTTCCCAGGGGACTAGGCACTGTCCCAAACCTGCAGAAAAGTCAGCTAGGCTGGAAGCAGACCTGCAAAATCCGGGTGGCTGCTGCTTTCTTAGCAAGAATATATTCAGTTGCTAATATTGTAAATGCTTGGTGGTACATTTTTATAGCAATAGCATTTATGTAACTTAAGATTTTTATGTAATTTAGGATTTTTTTTTATATAATTAAATGTCTTCATTCAGGTGATACATACCTCACTTTCCACCCCTGCTCTGCTGCTACATAAGGTGTAAACCTGACTGTAACCTCTCCCAACTTTTTGGGATAAAACATTTTTGGAAAACCCTCACTTTGGGGAGGCAGCGAGCAGATGAAAGGGAGCTTAGCAGTAATGAACCAAGCTAATAAATTACCTAATGTCACCTTAGGATAGGTCTGTGGCTGCCTGTCACACAGCAGCACATCAAGCTGGAGATGCACAGTCGGTCTCTCCTAACCTTTGTACCTCCTCCTGCTAACCAGGGAGCTGGTTCTGGAACAGACCAGGCCTGTGGAATCCTGCAAACTGAAGGGTAAAATATTAATAAGCCAAAGAGGAGCTGTAGGTGTCAGTGAGGCTCCTGCACAGCCCAGCCATGGGGGAGAGGGCTGCTGGTCTCCACACAAAGGGAACAGCAAACGCCTTCTCCGCAGAAAATTTCACCCTACCAATTTTTTTTGCATGCAAAAATGCAGATTCAGCAGCACCAAAACGGTCTGTGCACACATGCCAAACTTGTCATTTATAAAAACTCAAAAAAGCTCTGACAAATGCTGAAGCTGTTAGTTTTGACACTTCTGACATGAAACACTTTGATTTTTCATTTTGAAACTACTTTGTGTTCAAAATGTCCTTTAATTTTATTTTCAAGCAAGGGGGTGTGTGTCTTTTTTCTTATTCCCCCAAAAAAATCAAAATTGAAATGAAATCTTCGGATTGACTCAACATGAAATTGTTCTTGGATTTTTGATTTCAGAAGGCTTTTTTTTTCTTAGATGTGTTTGGCTTCAAGTCACTTCTTTTTCACCCCCAAAATTTGCCAGTTGGTTTATCAAGAACCACAGTGAACATCAGCCCCTTTGAAGGGGCGCAGCTGCCACAATAGAATATTTTTTTCATGGCTGTCAGTTGTGGAAAGGAGGAAAAAAAAAAAAAGAGCCTTGCTTTTGCTTTCCAGGAGATTGAGTTCATTTTCTATCTGACAGGGATAAATAATAAACAGTATTTTTTTTTTTCTGCTGTGAGGGATTGTGTTACGTTATCTGTTTAAACATTCCGTTACATTTTAGTAATGTGAATAATGATTATTCCTGTGCTTCTGAGCTCTCTCTCTTGGCTCGGGCGCCGGAGGTTCAGGAGACACCTGGCATTGTTGACAGAGTGCTGAACTTGAACGCCTCTCACTGTGACAGGGCAAGCCCAAATATTTTGGGAAGAGTCCTTGTTATGTTACGACAGGGGTTGGTAGCACTGATGCTGGGGATGGGTTTTGCTTTAATACAGAGCTGATTATGCTTTATTATTCAGGGAACAGCGTGAACTTTGGCAGGCGGGCTGCTGGGAGAAGGAGGATTGCACTTGGGCACTTCTTATTTGTAGGATGTGTTGAAGGTCTTCCAGGGGATGCTGTCTCTCAGAAGAGGCCAGGATAGGAGGCCCTGAAAGATGTTTTTCTGTAGGTGAGAAAGTGGAAGGAATAAAGCTTTTTTTTCAAAATAATATAAATGTTTAATGTAGTCCCTACATGTAGACAAATACCTGGGGAAAAGCTTGTATTAAAATACCTTTTTAATCATATTTTCTATCCCTCAAGGTGGTGTTTGCTTCCCACAGTGTACATCTTCCCTCTTTTATTGGCTTCCTCTCCTGAAGTCAAGCTGCATCTTGGCAGTGCTTTGTGCATCTTCAGTACTCCACGAGTGTCCAGCTCATGGTGTTTAATCGGTCATAGACTTTCAACAAGATTGGATATCTTGTGGTGTTTGCCAATTCACGTACAGCACGTAATTATATTCAGGAAGCAATAGGAATTAAATGACATTAATTCCCATGAATATTCATTTAAGAATCTCGACCAAATTCAGGCAGATTAATAGTCCAACGCAAATACAATGGCTATTCATTGCCCCCACAGGAAAAGGAAATATGTATTGGCTGGCAGCTCAGGACAAATGGAAATGTGCTATAGAAAAGTTATCTCTGGGTGGCTTCTGGTACAGGGGCAGCTGGAGGGACACCTCCAGGAGTAAAGAGGATTAATGTGGGTACAGGCGTGTGGAGCCTTTCCCATCCACTAGGAACCCAGAGGAGTCTGGGGTGAATCCAAGACTCATGTCTCTGCACTGCCCATGCAAATCCAAACCAACTCTGACTGCAGTGGAGCTTCTCTGGACTCACAACAGAGCAAAATGTCATTTATTCTGTGCCTGACTCGCGCTGCCCTGTGTGTGGAGCCAGGCTCCAGCCTGCTCTGCCTGGATTGTGATGCTGCGGGGCAGCACAGCCATTTCTTTCCCTCACAAGCAGCACTAAGCTGGCTGTGCTGCTCGCTGCCTGCTCTGCCACAGCCAGCCCAGCACCAGCCCTCGAGGTGGCTGCAGGGCAGCCCTGTCCTGCCAGGCACCTCCTGGCATATGGAACCTCAGTTCTGCTCCAGCTTGTCCTCCCAGCACAGGCCAGGACATGGCTTCTGCTGTGGCCAGGGAAACTGGGAAAGTGTAATAGCAAAAGCAGATGAAGGATGCAAATGCATTTGCAGGTGAGGGATCAGAATTTGGGACGCTGGAAGCCCCCTCTCCAGCAACAATATTTAATTTAAAAAAATATCTGGGTTTGGTTATAGCTCCCGTTTGGGAGAACTTACACTTTTCATTTTGTCAGACAAGCTTGAGACCTTAGCTGTGTCATATTACCTCTTTGTGGGACTTCCCCAGTTAGAGAACAGATCCTGCTTCCACTAAAGCTGGTGCAATTGTTGCCATGAGTGTTGGGCTTAGTCTCTAAGATGATGTTTGCACCTTTTAAAATTCCCCCTCATAGGCAAGTTGACCTTTACTGCCCTTGAAGTTCTCTGAGCAAAAGAAAGGTCCAGTTATTTTACCTTGTACATGTACCATGTGATGGGCAGAGCTGCATTTTCTACTTTTTTGAAGGTTATTTGCTGCCAGACTGATCTGACTTTCCCTGACTACACTGAAAACAAGGAAATGTGGAAAGCAGCAACCACTAGCTTGCCAAGAAGGGGCTTTGCCTGAATTTACAGTATGAGGGTACTCAACAGGGCTGCTTCTGCTTGCACTTATTTGAAACAAAGTCAGATAATCATAAAACCAGCCTGTAAATCCAATGTACATTTCTCTTTATGTCCGCCAACTTTTTGGGGCAGTACATAGTGTGCATCTCATCTTTTCATGTCTGATGTAAAAGGTAAAATAACAGCTGAGTACCCACACGGGCTTTGCACCTACGCAGGAGTGCCAAGTGGGCCAGGAACCCGCCGTGCAGCCTGGTGATGTGCTCTGCAATGCCTCATAAACCAGTGACTAAGGCGGAAAGGACTCCAAGGCCTGGCTCCTGGGACACTGGAGGTGTGGCATTACAGTAGCTTGGAAAACATTCTGACTTTATAACAAGTAACACCTATAATTACAGAGGCGTCATCCCCTTCATAATATATATATATATATTTTTTTTTTTTAGCTAACAAGCTGTAGTTGTAGCCTGTGTAGATCCCTGCCAAAATCTGCCAAGCATTTGCTCTTGGGACGGTTCTGCCGGTGGTGGGAATATCAAGCATCTTTCTCCAGGCACTTGTAAAACAATACAGCAGTAAACAATTCAAGTACAATTAGCAGCTACATCGGCAGAGGGGGAGGGAGAAGTCCCACCGCTGGTACTGTCTGTGGAATTAATCATGTTTTACAGAGTTGATATACTGGTTTGGATGTGTGAAGTTAAAAACAGGAGATGAAGAAGTAGCCAATAAGCGTTTATTCGAGGATGAAATGTAAAACAAGGGGGTTTTTTGAGCGGTATAGCGGAGAGTGTTTAAAAATGCTCTTTTAACAGGTTTAGCTGTTTTTTCTTCCTACTGAAGAAACAGATGAACTAAAAAATATATGATGTTTGCTTTTAAAGCTGGTGGTCTCGCCGGTCACACAAATCCCGGTGTCTCCTGCGGTACCGGGGCTGGAGAAGCGGGATGCTGAACGCTCCGCTCCCGGCTCCCGCCCGTTCCCGGCCCCGAGCGCTCCCCGCCGGTCTGAGCGCACCGCTCCGGCAGCGGCGCGAGCATCACCTCCGCAAATATTTATTTGCAGCGATTTCCCGCTCTTAATTATTTAAAATATAATGAATTAGGCATAAGTACCTCGCTATTAGGGTAATTCCAGGTCTTAATTGCTGCCAGAGCGGCTCCCGCCGTTCTGCCGGGAGGTGGCGCCGCGGGCCCGGCGCTGCTGCCGGAGCCGCCGGGGCCGGGCGGGGGACGGGGACCGGGAACCGGGACTAGGGGACAGGCTGGGCTCAGCGCGGGGCTCCCGCGGGCGCGGTTCGGCCCGCGGTACCGCTCCTGGCACTGTGGGAAACCATCGCCCCCGGCCCCGGGTCAGTCCTGCGGGCAGCCACACGCGATCGCCCAAAAAAACAAAAGGAGAGAAGAGAACCGGGCGGGTCAAGGAAAGAGTTTTTTCCCCGAATGAGTCGGTCGCTCGGTAACTTGGCGGCCGCGCGCTGACTCCTGCCTGCAGCGCCGGGAGGGACGCGCTCCATCCCTGCGGGGCGCCCGACGACCGAGCCCCGTCCCCTCGGTGCTGCCGGCAGCGGGCCGGGGTCCCGGGCAGGGCAGGGCAAGGGGCTGCCCGGCGGGGCCGCTCCCCTCTCCTGCTCCGGCAAGGGACCTCCGCGCCGCCGGAGGTTCCAAACCCGCGCTAAGGCCGTCGGTGTGTTAAAACCGGCGGTGCACGAGTGCCGGAGCCGCAGGGCTGGGGCAGCCGGGTGGTCCCGACTCTGCCCCCTCTCGCCCTCTCCTCGGGAGCCCCGACGGAGCGGCCGGCAGCGCTGCCGCTCCGCGCACCCACCGAGATGCGGACCCACCCCCGCGGAGCGGTTCCGCACCCAGCCCGGCCGTCGGGACGGTCAGTCCCGCTCCGCGGCCGGTGCGCGCCGCTGCGCACCCGCGCAGTGTCTGAGCGCTGTTTGCGCCCTCAGCGGCGAGCGCTGCGGGGGGAACGCGGGCAGCTCCCGCCTCGCCGCTCCGCGCAGGTAAGGCGGCTCCGCGGGTACCCGCGGAAGGCACTCCGGGGTCCCCCGCATCCCCCGGCTCCGCTGGCCCGGTGCCCCGCTGGCCCCTGCGCGGCTGCGGAAAAGTTGGTAGGGGCGCGCAGCGCTGCGCCCCCGCCGACGGGGC
>VZTT01032775.1:4596-17350 GCA_013400855.1 Buphagus erythrorhynchus | reverse complement strand
CCAGCATGGCTCCCACAGGGCATGTACTCTTAGAGGAGGAAAGGCAGTTTCCAGCCACTGCTCAGAAAGGGGATTATGAAATAAAGTTACAAGTCTAAGAGAATTCAGGTCAGTTCAGGCTGATGAACTGCAAAACCAGAGGTGTGCCTTAAAGCAGGCTGTAAACAAGTGTGGGCTCTTCAAGAGTGTGAAGGAAGCCTCAGAGCTGCTTGTACTCAGTTGCTCTTGTGGTACAACCCTGAGCCAGCCATCTGTGTTGGTACTCCCTGCAGGATAGCAAGCATTTTGTTTGGCCTTTGGAGCCCCTCCAGCACCAGGGAGCATGATCCCTCTGTGAGGGCTTACTCCTAAGTATGAGCAGTGCTACAAATTTGGCACTGCTTCATTGCTTTACCAATGTATTTTCTTCTCCTTATTTTGACATCTGGGGTGAGAAAGTTTTTCACCAGAACCTTGCTCCAATCCATATATTTCTGTTTGCTCTGAAGAGCTGGCAGTTTCCAAGATTTCTGTGAAAGAGAAAAACCTTTACCACAGTAAATGCTAGGGTAAAAGTAGGCATGGACACACAGAGAGCAGCAACAGCAGCAAGCAAAGGGCTATGAGCAGTTGCTTGCAGCATTGAGTGAGTGTCTGTGACCATTTTCTGCTGGAGGTACTTGTGTCCAGCTGAGATGTAGCAGCATGCTCCAGCAGGGTCCCTGCTGTTGAGGATTAGTTAAATAAATATTGTATGTCACAAAGGAAACCATCCTTTTAGGATTCCAGCTTAGAGATGGAAGCCATTTCTTACTCCTTCATGGACTAATGCAGAGTATTTGCTCCTCAGTGAGCAAATGTCACTGCACATCCTGAAGCACAGGGAAGTTTAAGAAACCACAAAGAAGACAACTGAACTTCTTTTCCTATATGTATACATGTGCTGTGGGTGTCTCACAGCCTCTTGTCTGTTCCTCTATACCTGTAATATGTTTTTGGAGAAAAATGGAAATCACCCATTAAACTAGGGCCCCCTAACATGGCAAGTAATACATGGGTGGAACTTTATCCTCCTGGAGTGCAGGTTCAGATAAAAACAGCTGGGTGTGCTCTGGAATCCCAGGCACCTCCTACATACAGGTACAGAGTTGCTTACTGGGTGGCCTTTTAAGGTCTGTTGAGGAGAAAATAAAAGGTGGGGTGAGATAAAAGACTCCAACTTTATTCTATACTACCCATTCCCAAGGTGCATTAAAAAAATCAAAAGGCTACTAAAATCAATTAAATCACCCTCTAGCTGCAGATCTGTCCCAAGGAGCCTACAGCAGGCTGATCCCATTCAGCCTTGTCTGTGGTGGGTCTCCATCCCTGCTACCCAAAAAGCAAAGTCCCAAGAAGAGCCTGGAGAGGGTACAGAACTACCTCAGATAAGCCTTCCAGGACTTGTGAAGTGAAAGCCAGAGGAGTTTACAGTCTTAAGCTGTCAGGCAAAGAATGAATTTTGTCTCTGACAAGAAAAAGGCAAACTTTTAGGCAGTTTGCCTTGATGTCACCATTTGTATTGTGGAAAATAGTATTGAAGCAGCAGGTCTTTGGGCTGTTGGTTATTTTTTGCAGCTCTTGGAATCATACCTGTGTGACTAAGACATGGGTGTGTTACTTGCACAGGTATTTGTAAGATATTTCAAGCATGTGTTTCTCCAGGAGCCTGGAGTTCTGCAGGTTTGGACCCTCTTCTCCAATCTTCTATAATTACATGAGAAAAACTTGGTTCTCTTATAAAAAAGGAAACAAAACATTTTTTTTGTTGTGCTACAATAATATTTGAAAGTAAGATTAAAATCCATGAAAATGCTGAAGACAAAATTAGGGCAGTTCGAACCACTTCATCATGAAGAGAATTTTAAAATATTTGCAGAGAGTCTTTGATATTGGCTGATTTTTAATTCAAAGTAGGCTGCAGCTGCAGGTTGAACACACAGTGATGTGCTAGAGCAGGCTTAGAGAACTTGGAAATTTGGTATCAAGTTTTGATCTTGCTGCACTAAAGCTGTATGTCCTTGAAGAATGTCTTCTATCCTGGATTCTGGTCTTTTCCCATGGTGATTCGAGCCTTTCTTTGGAAAGAGCCTTGCGATTCTCATATAAACAGTAATACTAAGAAGGAGTAGCAAAAGTATTATCTGTGTGTCTGCATTGCTTACAGGGGGTGAGAGAAATATTTGAACATATTAGATGGTGGATGAAAGTCAGATCCAAGTTTTGAGAAAATATTCATAGAGTGCTCTTTTGCCCTGCCAAATCCTCCTCCTCTCCTAAGGATTTGGTCTGAAGCAGAAAATTACCAGAGTTCCAAAGGAATATGCTGGGTCCCTGCTGGAAAGAGCAGGTGCCCAGGATGCCACTGTTACTGCTCTGTGCATATGCTGATTTCCCCAAAGGCATTGCCTGTGCTGCTCTCTCTTTGTCTTTTTCAGAGGGAGAATGACTCAATTATTTTCATGCCAGACACACATGGTCATGCACACTTGAGCCCTCACGCTACAAAGCTCTCATTCCCCTCTATTTGAGCCTCCAATCTGGTTAGAATTCCTGCAGGAAACATGCAGATCCTCAAGGCCCAAAAATGTGCAGAAATGCCATGATTCTTCCAGTCCTTAACATACAATTTATTCTCATCACCTTGTCCATAACCTTCCATTCATTTTCAGCTTAGATGCAGCTGTATCTTTTTCTCTTCCCCTCTCATCTCTTTTCTACTCCAAAATCTTCCCTGTAATTCCCAGCTGGACTCCAGTTTATGGAAGCAGGGCATTTGTCTAGAGGTCAGACCTTGGTCACTAAGGTTTTGTTCTTAACCTACCTATGGATGAAGTGTTGAAAGACTGGGAAACTGTCTTCAGAAGGCTAGAGCAGGAATTACAGAGCACAGGGCAAGCACATTTCTTTGATGCTCTGCTGATACCGTGACCACAAGGAGCATTGGCTGCACTTGCTTTGGCTGGCAAGCTGCAGCTTCTCCTTACTGATGATGTCTTTGACTTCCTTACAGCCTAGCTCAACAAGTCTCCAGCAGGGGAAAATGCCTCTGGCCTGAGTACAAGCTTGACTTGTTTTTGTTTCTAAGATCTCCTTCCCTTCTGCAAGCTTAATGCTGTTCCTCCTTCGTAGCTGGGTGCACTGTGGAAGCACATTTGTGTTGTAAGATTATCACACAGCTAATGGCACAGGTTAGAGAAGCACACAGAAACAAGGGTTTCAGAGTTCCTAGTTTCCTGAACAGTTGCCTTTATTGCTGCTACTGAGAGGACTGCCACCTTCTCCTGCAGAGCCTGCCATGCTGTGTGATACCCTGCTTTGGGAAGGCTGCAAACACTTTTTACTACCAGTGGCCATTGGGTATGCTGGATAACCTCAGGAAACATGAAGACTAGGAAGCTGGTGAAATATCTCTTGTGTCCATTTGCCTTCCTGGTTAGGGATGACATTTGCAATAGGTCACACCTCTCCCTGCAATAGTGGGGAGATGATTTCTCATGCCCATGATCAGCAGAGTTGATAAACTGCATGCAGGAAGAACAAACCCAGACACTTCCTTGCTAAAGAAGGAGGAGCTGAAAAAGGATTCCCTGCTGGGATGTGGTCCATGCTCACCTGGGCTTCCAAGAGGTCTGGTAGCTCATGTAATCATTACCTTGGTACTCATTCTTGTAGACCAAATTAATTCAGGCAAACGGCTCTGAATCAGCAGCCCCAGAAAAAGTAGGCCTTTTGGCAATGTGCTCTTGTTCTTTATTATTTATCCTACATTAATGAGCTGGTGAGGTCAGGGCCTCCCTCAGCTGGATGTTATCTCTTTCTATCAGATAGCTAGTGAGAGACAGCCCTGCCTGGATGAAATTATTCTCCTAAAAATGAATATGGGGAAAAAGAGAAGTCTTAAGATACTCCCTTACAGAAACAGATCAGAACATGCTGAATTTTTTCCCTAAACTCTCTGGGAAAGTTGGGAGTGTGCCACTAGATGAATCAAGATCTTCTGAGGACTAATGTAGCACTCTCTTTTGCATCAGTGGCTCTGTCTCTTCTTTGTCTCTGTCTTTTGTGACACGTTAATGAAGCCAGGGGACAGCCCGGATCCGCTGACTTCCTCGTGTCATTGTGAAGAGCCCCACAACTGCATTGATGGAGCTCTTTGTGGTGCCAGCTCTTATGCAGCACCATTGGAGCTCAGTGCAGTAAGTGGAACATTCAGGACACTTGAAAGTATTTTTCATCTGGAAATACTGATTTATCAAAAACTAAACTTCATGTGGAACTAGTTATCATTTTGAAAAATAAGCTTATTTCTTACATTTTAAAGATTTGATGTGGGTTTTTTTAATTGAAAAGCATTATGTGGGTGTAGGAAGATTTTTTTTTGGTTGTTTTTCATGTCATTTCACTATTTTTAAAGATAAAAATTCTCATGATGCTGAACGTGATATACATTCAAACACATCCTGTAAATCACCAGATGGATGTCATCTGGGAACGATGTCACCATCGTTTCTTATCAAAGTTAGCTATCACTTAGAATTTCACAGGGTAGGTATTTAGGTACATGTTGCTGCTGAGGGGATTGCAGATATTAAAGATGAGACTCATTTTCCCTTTTCAGCCATGGTTTCTCAGTTATCCTCATCACCTGTTTAGTGTTTCCTTCCATAGCAGTCAAGCCAATCACAGATCTAGAACTTGAGAATTCGGCTGTCACATCCCTGTTTCTCCACAATTTTCCCTGAATCCTGACACTCCAGCCTGGAGTTCCATCAGAAGTAAAGCTTCATGTAATGTTGTCAAGAAGAGTCAATAATTAAACAAACAAACAAAAAATTTATCAACTCCAGAAATTCATGCCTACTTTCTCACACATGTGCTTGAGGTTTAAAAGTACATTTCCTTATAAACCCTTGCTAGCAGAATGCATATTGTATGGCTGGAGCTTGCTCCACTTGACAGGGGAGAGATTCTTGCTTTCTTCTCTGTATTCTTTCCAGTATTTATGAATTCTCAGGGAATTTTTCATGGGCTGCACCTTGTTCTTACTTTTCCTCCTTTTTTCCTCTGTAGAGTTTGGTATTATCAGTATTATTATGTTGCTGTTTCCTTTATAAGGTTTATATAATGCAATTGCAGGTGAAACATTCAATAGGTAGGAAATGAGGACCTGAGTATTTCCACTGTATTCCTTTACAACATATTATATTAGCTGATGTAGGTGACTGGCTCCAAGAAGGGCCTGGAAGGCTGGGTATAGCTCCCAGCTCTGCTGCTGGGTGGTTTCAGCAATTTTCCCTGTCTTAGTTCACTCACCAAGAAATGCAGACTATAACACCCCTCATCACTGTCGAGCACTTTACCACCTAGTGATGAAAAAGTCTGTGTAAGACTGTCATGTAATCAAGGAGGAAGCAAGGTGAGAGCAAAAGAGAGAAAAGTCACTAGATTACAGGGGAGATGAAGCAGTTTAATCTCACTCTTCCTCAGGTTCAGTAAGTTTCAAGGGAAATATAAGATCTGACATCACACAGACTGCTTGCATAAAAATAATACAAAATTTTTTTCCACTGCAGTACGTTTCTTTGGATTATGTACACTGATATAATGGTTAAAAATCACTTTTCACTGCTTACAATGGCAGTTTGCTTGGTTCTTGTACTTGACCTTGTTTAGATACTCACGTCAGAACACATATATTTTCAAGGTTTGCCTTGCCTTTATTTGTACTCATCTGTTTCTTTGCTTCAAATCCAGTACCATTGAGGGGAAAAAAAGGTCTGTGAATGCAGCTACTGAAGCTGCATAAATCTTCTAAGGCATGGGCTCAGAAGAGACAGACACAAGGCACTGTGGTTTGGCACCAATAAGAGAAGAGAGATAGATTTCTACTCAAATGGACTTCTGGTCCTTGACTTCTTTCAGGGAAGGTGTACATGTGAAATACCATTATTCCTTTCACTGTTTAAAAATCCAGTAAATTGGGAATAATAATAATGATAATATATTGATTAAAATCCCTTGTGAAAAATAAAGTAATCATCAAGCTGCTCTGCTGCTTGACCACACAGAGAATGTTTTGACCTTTGAATCAATTAATAATGCTGAATGTGAAAGACTAGGAAAGGAAAAAAAGGCTTTTGTGCGCTTCATAAGATATTTTCTCCTTCTTTCATTCATTTCAATTGCATTTGCAGATGGGAGACTTGAAGTGTAAAAAAAGTTGCTTTTGACTCACAGCCTGGGATTTGCACAAAATTTGCTGAAGGAAATACTTTTGCCATCCCTTGCATCCGTTGTGCACAAAGTGCTCCTCACAGGGAAGAGGCAACTGAGGGGGTGATGTGGGGTGGAAAGGAAAAGGCCAGTGGGACCCTGCTTTGCACCTTGGCTCAGGCCCTTCCAGTGGGAATGGGACACTCACAGGCTGCTCTGCTCTTGTAGTCTTGGGGGGAACCACACAAAGTACATCACCTCTGCCCCCTTCTTCCCCAGCCTGAACCAAGCTGGAGGGGCTTTGCAGTGTTTTCTGGCAGGGTTTGGAAGTGCTCATTCCCAGAGACTGGACTGTCTTTCATGTGCTGCACTTTTCAGGCCCCATTGTTTGCTGGCAGGGAGACTCTAGCAGCAATGAGAAGAGAGGTCATCAAGAACCTGCAGCATGGCCATACGAAACTAGCCAGGCAGCCAAGAAAAGTGAGATTCCCTGATGTTGTTTTTTGTGATGTTATCACTCCTAGCTCAGATTCTAAGGAATTGTAGTTTTAAGAATCAAGACAAAATGGTCAGCTCCCCAGTGCCTGCTTCAATATACTTTTCCCTTTTCTCTGCATCAGTTACCAAGCACAGTGCCCTTCACAATCAGCCACTGAGGGCACCAGAGGGGCTTTAATTCATCAGAGAACCACACAAGCAAGCTAGTGAGTTCTGCTAACAGCTGCCTGTGGTACCTCATCCCCACATCCCTCACCTGTTCCCTGCTCATATCCATCTGGTGCTTGTCTACCTGCAGAAAATTTGGTGACATTTTAGAGATTTTTAGAATTTTAGAGATTTTTAGATTTTTAGAGATCCCTTGGCTGCTTGGCTCATACAGGACCTGCTTTCCCTCACCTCTGCTATAACCACCAGACTTCTCTCTAGTGGTTTGGACCAATTTCTGTATTTTGCTTTATTCCTCACTCCAGTCCTCATACACAAGCCTCCTGGTAGAAGCATGTTCTTCTATAAATGCATCTGTTTGGAGGACAAAGATACTGCCCTCCTTTAACTTCTCTGTTGCTAAATTTTTTGCTTATTGATAAGTGTGCTTCTGAGGAAACACTGCACATGCTGAGTACCCGAGCCATTAGCTGACATTTGCAGTTGATGAAATGGTTTTTCTGATGGTTTGAGATGTCCCTGAAAACTTATATTCTTATCTTTTTTCTCTGTATGTGGAAAGTCCAAAAACAGGTTCACTTACATGGGAAAGCTTATGAAAAAATGACAACGAAGATAGCATTCATTCCTTTTGGCTTCATTTGGCACCTTCTCTCCTTTCTGTTTGCAGCAGAAAAAGCCACACAAGCTGGTTGGGAGAGTCACTGCCCTTCACTTCTATTAAGACATTAAACCAATAATTAGATTGTCTACTGAAAGTGTAGAGAGACAAATAAATGATTTATGAAGTGCTTGGCATAGTAACTTGTATTGCCTGGAATGAAGCAGTTTTTCCAAATAGTCGCTGAGGAATTGTCTCCTTCTCTTCTTCCTGCTTCCAAATACAAATCTCAAAAGCTCAGACCAGTCCAGGGGCTTTACCAGTGTCTGGCAGGCAGAGTAAGAGTAGGAGGTCTGAGCTGGCCTGCACCAGGTGAGGGAGCATGGCACATAGAGCCAGCTCTGGCCATGGCTACCTGGCAGTGCCCTGTCCATGCTGGATGAGGGCTGCAGAGCCCACACCTCAGCCAAAACACTGCACAGCTACTGTGCTTGGGCACAAACTGCACCATGTCCTAGAGCTGAGCACTGCCTGCAGCCAGCCAGGGCTTCTCATGACTTGTTTTTTAGCTCCCATGCCATCCAAATATCCCATTAAACACCACAACTGTCCCCATTCATCAAGCTGTGACTCAGTTTCCATTCATGACCTACTTCTTCTACCAGGAGCCTATAAAAAAAGAGGCATAAAAACCTCCTAGCCTGATGTAAATCACAGTGTCATATTTTATGACATATTACATAAGATGATTCGTATCACCCAGACCATTTCATCTTGGGGCCAAAAGCATTCAAAGTACTTTTTGCTTAGCTTCTGGAATAGGTCCAAACCTCACAGCTGTTTCTACATTGTTGAAGCTCTATCCCTATAAACAGCATTCATGTTTTTTTTTACCTGACAATAGATGGTGCTCTTTCTATAATTATCTGTCTTCATAGTCCCTGCATATACCTGTTTTTTAATTTAGAACAAACACAACAGATTATCCTTGGGTTTGGGCATTACAAGATCCCAAGCAGCAAAGGTAATAAATAACCACCTGCAAACAAACCTGTAGCACAGATAAACTCTCTGTTATGGCTGATATGCCACAAGGAATCAGAATAGATCCTCAAATCTTAAGTGCTCAGGTGATGAGAGGCATTTAAATAGACACATAAATAAATGGAACAAGTTACAAAAATAATAAGCAATGATCCAAATCTCTTTCCTAGTGTGCACAAAACAAAACTCCCACTAACTCAGAAAAGATTTGTCATGGTATTTTCTTCATTCTGTGTTTGAATAAAAAGGAAAGAGATGCTAAAAATCATCAAGAAAAATATACTTTTTTAATCCTTGTATTCATTTTAGCTCTTTGCAAAGTACAGAGAAGGGTTCTGTTTTTTCCAGGACTTACAGAAGTAACAATTGTAACTAAAATCCAAGACAACAATATTTCCCAGTCAAGTTTAGAGGAGGGAAAATCATAAAATACCTTAAAATTTACTCCTCAAATAAAGCATAGTGATCAGCATTTAGGATAGTTTAGTGACTGCAAAGCTGTAATTTTTTGGACATGATTTCCTCCCGTTCTTGATGTTATTTGTGCCCAAATGAAAGTCTTCAGCCTGACATCTACCTTCAAATCTTTTCCATTCGCACAGATTGCATAATACGTCTAATTTTTGTTCTAAAGTGATTTCAAATTGAATGTCAGCTTGGAGGTCATGTTCCTCAGGCTCTTTAGAGACTGGACAAGACTCTTTGGAGACTGACTGAGCAGAATCTCAGCCCTTTTCCCCAGTGCACTTGAGCCCTCCACATACAGTCCTTGTGTGCTTGCAGCACTGAAGCTCTCTGGCTGATACTTGCTCTCCTCTGCAGGCAGAGCAGGAGTGCAGGGTTTGTGTCTTCCTGAGGGATGATTACAGCTGCCCTACATCACACAGCAAGGTAAATACCAGCGCTGACCCAGTGCTCTCTCATCCTTCAGCCCACGCTCTGAGCCCTCCTGCTGTGTCTGGGGATGCCTTGGGGGTGTCTCATCCAACAATGATCTCAGGGCTATGACAGCCACATGGGAGATCCTGCCACTGATGGCCACTCATGCATCTCCAGGGCTTGAATTAGGAGAACCTTGCTAAAGTGGTAATTTGGTGGGTGAGGGAAGGGGGACTTTCCAGGGGAAATCATGCCACGTGAGCCAGGAGCTTTGAGTCCTTTCTTCCTTCTGTTCTTCATCTTTTTGCTGGCAGGTTCTTCTAGTCTGTCAGAATTACGGGCTTTGCTAGTGTTTCTTCTCTCCTACTGTGTTTCCTCTCACTCAGATAAATACACCATCTCCTCTTGCTTCTTTCCCCCATGAACTTCACCAATACGTAAAAAATACAGGAGGAAAATATTGTGTTAAAAAGGGCAATTTGTGAAAATTATGATCTGATTATATTTTTAGCCAGTAATGGAACTATGAGTGACTTCTAAGAAAAATCATTAGGTTAACCATATTTAATAATATTACATGTTAAGATAACAATTTATAAGCACATTATCTATAAAGAGAAGGAAAAAAAACCCTGTTTCTTTCATAGAAAGTATTAATTCTTCTGACTGTTGGTGTTAGAACTTGACGAGAAACAAACCAAAATGCTGAAGTGAATTCTAGGCCAATTAACACTTCAGGCTGGAGAAAACAAAAATATCCTAGAGCTTTGAAACTTTTTACCCTTATATTAATAGTGAATAAATAAATGAATAAATAAAAATTAGAATCAGAATGACACAATCATTCTATCTTTATCAAAGTTTAAATTCTGATGAAGAGGGATTTTTGAGTGTTGGGGAAACATTCTGCTGACAAATGCTCAGTCAACCTTTAGCATCCATCAGCACTGAGTGTACTGAAAGGAAGAGAATATCATGCTGGTGACTTAGAAATGGTATTCCTTCTTATGTGGTAACAATATTTTCAGTGTTTCCAATTAAACACTCTTCATTTTTGGAAGATAGACAATTTCATGTATGATCTAGACTGCAAAGACCAAACCTTATTTTCATTTATGTTTGTGTGAACCATTAATGCCTCTGCTGAAGTCAGTGGAATTATTAAATGTATGCCACTATAATTAAGAACAGATGCTGCCCTGTGATCCCTAATGCTCTGTATATCCTAATGTGTTGTAATGGGTAACCACTGAGGAGTATTTCTGAAGAAGGCACACAATAACATTTCAGTGGAGGACACTGAGGCACTCAAAGAAAGCAACCGTGAAATCAAATGACCTTTCAATCTGTTTATGAGAGACTTTGTCATCTCCACTTTGAGACAGCTGGAACAAAAAGTGAGAGATCTTAATCTATATCCCAGAGAGTCTTCGCTTCAGTGAAATCCAAAAATACACACAGGCTCCTCAGCTGTTGTGGTCCTGTTTGTTTTCCCTCTACAGGTTTGAGCACTTGAGGAGCTTATGTCTTTTGCATGCTCAGGGTGGGCTCTCCTCAGCCCTTCCCCAGAGAAGGATTAATCTGTAATATATTACAAGCAGTCTTTGAGCAAAGATATAAAATGGATAAGGATTAGCATGATAAAAAAAGAGTTTCCTTTTTTTTTCCCTGTCGTACTGCAAATAAAGCTCATTGCTGGTTTACGTGCTTGGCTGCTTGCCTTATAGCAATAAAATCCCACCAGCATTCATGGAGTGGAAACTTTGAGCCTCTGAGCAGACATATCCCTTGTAGAAAGTCCAACGAGAGGTTAGGTGACACAGAGACCTCAGTGTCTCCTTTATTCCTCACCTTGGGCCAGGCAGGGGGAAAGCCTGAACCCCATTTGGGCTCAAAAGGACTCAGAAACTTCATTAAGGCAAGACCTAAGTGCATGCCAGCTGGTCCCTGGTCATGATGTCCCTCTGTGTGTTCTTAGGGTGTGGGACATGTGACATGATGTGTGCTAGTTTGGCTGACACTGGCAGAGAAAAGCACTGGCAGAGTTTTAGAATTTTAGATCTCAGGCATCCTGCTCCCTCCCAGAAAGAGGGGTGCTAAATGTTGGTGTACACCTTAGTCTGGCACCTGGTGTGACACCACTGAAGCCAAGGGAGCCAGACCTCCAGAGAGAGTAAGCTGGCACAGATCCACTGAAACAAGTGGAGCCACCATAAATTCTGGTATCAGCCTATAATTCTTCTACTGCCAGCTTTCCCTGAGTTGGACTCAAATAACTGCTCCAGAGAATAAATTACCAATTTCCAGTCCTTACAGCTATCCAGTCTTCTATTAGGGATTTCACTTGCTTTTTGCAGGGTGCAGTTCAGCCCTGTATGTGTATCTCACAGCAATCATGTGCATCAAAAGTTTTGCTTAATCCAAGAAAGGGTCCTAAAGCAGAGGATAGAGAAAAAAATCACATGCTGAAAGGATGCAATTAAAGCTTTAATGACAAGTACACTAAGCTGAAGAGGGATGGGAGAAAGAAAGAAAGTTGCTCGTAGGATTTTTAGTTTAGAGGATCTTAAAAAATTTTCTACTGTCAGTGTTTTCCTGTCTGTGTGAGGTGTCTCACTATTGGCATGCATGCCATGTTATACCAGGTATTTAGCACACTATACAAGTGGCATACCATGGAAAATGCTCTATAACAAAGGTGTCACACTAGGGTAGGAATACTAAATGCCTTCTCATGCTTCAGCATCAAATCCTCTTTTTTCTGTTGCTGCCAACGTTGCAGAAAGAGATATGCTAAAGTGAGTATGAAAACTTACAAGCACACATCTCTGGCTTTGTTTGGTTCAGTCTTAGAAAGGTCAGGCATTTTCACTGGCTTGAAAAAGTATTTCATCAGCTGAAGCGACTTCCTAGTACAATTTTTAACTGATTCTCAGTCTAGATGTTCCTATGCTCAGATTCATTAAACTTAGGTGCTTAACAATATCAGCAGATTCAGAATATGTATTTCTTGTCCATAATTAGCTTTGTGCTTGCTTTGCATAGGAAACAGTTAAAAGGAATGGTTTTTGAAGAGAAAAGTTTTCCATTTAATAATCGATTTTTTTTTTAACATCAAAAAACACTGGCTAGGATGGTGAGTCACCACTAACAGCAACGATGGCTTGCATTTCAAAGAGCTGCTATGGAAAAAACCCGAAGAGTTAACTTAGTAATAAAAGTTTCACAGCTCATGCAGCTTTAATTATTCACCGGGACACAAAATCGTAACCATAAATTATAATGCTGTGAATGATTGAGGGTTTCTAACAGGCACAAAGCAAAAAAGAA
>VZTT01032774.1:11853-30614 GCA_013400855.1 Buphagus erythrorhynchus | reverse complement strand
GGCCGCCATGGCCGCGCTCCTCGGCCCCGGTAAGTGCGGCGGGAGGGCGGGCGGCTCTGGGCAGCTCCGGGCAGCTTCGGACCCTCGCCTCGCCCCGCGCCTCTTTCCCTCTTTCCCTCCTTCCCTCCCTCCCTCCCCAGGGCTCCTTCTCCCGCGGGTCTCCCGGCGCGGTGCGGGGCACCGGGGGTTGGCAGCGGCGGCTCGGCCCCGCGGTTCGGGGAGCCCCGGCAGGGCTGGGGCAGGGCAGGGGCAGGATGGGAGCGAGGGAAGGGTGGGAGCGGCGGGGACACCCCGGCTGGGACGCTCGGTCCGAATGATCCGCCACTTGTTGGCCGGCTGGGCAGCGCGGGGTGCTGCCAGCGCTACACACAGGGCTGCTGACACTCCTTTGGGCTTGAGTGCAGAAAAAGGGAAAATCAACACACCTGGTACAGAAAGATTTGGTACAGGTAGAATATGATGAGGCAAGTATGTTTTAATTTTTGTTATTCTTTTCTACTCACTGCATACTGTATACATGCTGCTTCTCTCTTTAATACCCCACTACTCTAAACTTGTATTTCTGTGTTAAAAGTATTTCGTAAGTAGTTCTGCCCCAGGTTTTGTTAGAATAAAGTTGTCCTTTATCACTTTTCAACTATATTCAAGGTATATTCAGCTGTAGTTTGTTATTTTGCCTTCGGAGCTTGTTATCTCGCTGCTCTTGCCATTGAATAGAAACCACAGCTTGGTTTCCCAATATTCATTATTACTTATTTACATTTTTTTAGGATTGCGGCTTTGGGAAATGTAATTCCTCCATTCCTCAGTTCCCAATCTGCAAAAGGAAGGTGCTAAAATGTTCCTTTTCCCTCCTCCCTTTGACTTTAGTCACCAAATTCTACAGAGAACAGAGAATTTTACACCTACCCAGTGAATCAATAGGCCTTTGAATAAAATACAGACATCTGTAGAAATTTAAATGTGTCTTCTTGTCAATATGGATCCCTCTAAAAATTTTAGCTACAAACTCTCAGGTGCCCTGAACTCTTCTATGCAGAAGTCACTTAGTATTCCAAACACACAATAAATAAGTAAAGTGAGAAACTAAAGTAATAACTGTCAGTTCAAGGAATTGCATAAGCTCCAGTGCCCTGGATTCTAAAATCATATAGGACAGTTTGTTTCATGTAGGCTTCTGGCAGTGTACCCTCTTTGTACTGCTGAGGAAACAAAGACCCATCCATAATGTGTCATTAGATCTAAAAAAGCCCTTTCTTAGGCTGAAGTGCCTTCAAACATAGATTATGCTACTAACCTCTTTATTTTGCAAAGACATCACCTCCTATTTTGTGGCCAGTTTCCAGGCAGGTTCAAAATGAGCTGCAGTGTGAAATACTCCCTAAAAAGTAGCAGGAAGTCTGTGCAGTCAGTCCTGGTTTTGACTGTCTCAGCCACTGGTCCTTGAAAATTGTCTCAACATGAGGAAGAGAGCACAGAGACTTTTTGCTGGGAATCCTAGTCAGATAAGTAAATCTTCTGCTGTATTAGAACCTACAAAATAGATAAATGGTCATCCAGCAAAATACCTATTCTTAGTAAATTTGTGGATTTGTAATTTTGTATTGTTTTATATATGAAGTCATTTTCACCTGTGAGGTATTTGACAACTTTTTTTTCTCTGACATCTGAATAAATAGTGAGTAATTTCACATTAAGAAAGACATTTTGGAGACAGTCCTAGAACTAAAAAGTTGTCATAATAAGCCAAAATTGTCCCTATGGACAGGGCCAGCTGCACATTCCTCAATGTCAAGAGATAGGAGCTGTTTCTATCAATATGTCTTCAAGGCTGATGAACAGACAGCCTGGAAGTGTTTCAGGCTGGAACTCACTGAAATCACCACCAGTCTTGCAGAGATCTGAGAACTGCCAGGAATATGCACAACTGAGGAAGGATTAGCACCAGCTATAATAAGCATATGTGGCCTCTTCTTTGTCTCATAATTGCTGTTGCACCTGTCAATTATGAGGTATTAAATGTTGCTTCATATTTATGGACATGCATCCAAAAAGTGCTCCCTACAGCTGCATTATTATATCACTGGTAAATAATTTCCAGAAGGGATGGCATCACCTCTAAACAGTAGTGGCTCTTTAAGGTTATCAAGAGGGATCTTTGATATATAATTTTTTATTCTAAAATGTATCATTGGAAAAATTTAGTTTCTTTAGATAGGGTCTGGACAAATACTGAAGCAATATTTCATGCCTCTTGCACATGATGTTTAAGGGATTAAACAATGCTGGAAACCACTAAAATTCCATAGAACTTACCTGAACATGATGGAGGGTGGGGGGAGGTATTTTGTCAGAGAGATGCTGTGTCCTTCAGTAACTAAAGAAAACACATCAGATGATCAAATGTTCAGCAGGTAGTTTGATAAGGCTTTGATAAGGAAATCAGTGACTGAAGCTTAATTTTATAGAAAATAAAGATGCATGATTACAAATTGGAGGTTGTCTTACCATGGGAATGTTAATGAAAGAGCAAAACTCCAGCTGATTTATCCTTTTTTAACAAGGCAATTTAATTTTCTACTGATAAGTCGCAGGCAATGCTGCTTTAAAATTCTTTAGCTTGAAACCTCCAGAACTTTTTAATGTAATTAACAGGCTTAATGCCCTCAGGAAAACAGATAAAAACATACATGTAGGGGTTGCTTTCAAGCATGATGCATCTGTGAAGTAAATATAAAGAGGGTGAAGAGTAATGTATTTATAAAATAAAATAATGTTTATTATCTAACAGTTGTGTAGTTGTCAAATTTCTTTCACACTCCCTATTCATAGGAATTCCTAAACAGCTTAGCTTGAGATTTCATGTGAATGAAATGCTGTTTCCTCTGAATTTTATACTGTCTTCCTTCCTGTAATTTATTATAGATCTCAGAACTGCATCAATTTCTATATATCTGTTTACTGATGTCATATATAGCTATGGTTGCTGTTATAATACTGGGATTAAACCAATGCAAAATATGCCACACTGAAACTTTGAACATTTAAATTTAATTTTCCAGTTGCAAAACTGAGGAAAAGCTTTCTTCTGCTAAAAATTAATTTGATAGCAAATTTGAATCTATAAAAAAACTATAGTAAATTATATTTTTAACACTTACATGTAAAGGAAAAGTGTCAGTATAGTATCTACTGCATTAAATAGTCATTATATTCTATTTTTACAGTGTTGTTAATTTACTTCACATGTATATCTACTGTCCAGACTACTGACTGTCTGCACTTGAGGGAGCAATGTATTAATGCTGGAAACGGATGTGAGAGTGTCTGGAATGTGGTTGAAGATACCTGCAATATTTCAGGTAATTCTGTATGGTGTACACAGCTCAATTTTGAATTGCTGTATGGTTGCATATTCATTACAATATTAATTACAATATTGCTGTGGTAACTAAATGAAGTGGGTGAGATTTCAAACAGAAAATTATGGCAAAAGACAGTCAACTTCTGAAATTCTTTACAATGGCCAATGCTACTTTTAGTAACAGTCACACCGTCTCTTCAAGAAAGTGATAAATGAAATTTCTGCACTATGAACACAGTCAGAGCCTGAATCAACTCAAGAATTCAGCAGAAATTAGCCTCTTGTGGCATCCTGTTAAATAAAGCCTGCATGCAACTGGAAAAGAAGTTCCTACTTTGTTTGAAACAATTTGGAGGAGTTGATCTGTCCCCTCCCTGGCAGTGTTCAAGGCAAGGTTGGATGGCTCTAGTGGAACACAACCCTGCCAATGGCAGAGGGGTTGAAGGTCCCTTCCAATCTAAACCATTCCGTGGTTCTATAATCTCACACAATACCCAAAACAATGTGGTAGTTACTTAGAGTAATTTTTAATTATTGTACTAGAAAAAGAAACAAATAAAATAAGAAAGAAAATTGTATTTTAGGGAGGGCACACTGTATTTATTCAGTGAAAAGTACCAACACATCACTGTGATTCACTTGCAGGGGGTGGCAGTGTGATAAAGTGCAGATTATGACATGACTAGGCCTCCTTGAATTGTTAAACATGTTCTCATGTAAATGAAGGCAGATAGTTAGTCTCTTTATATGTTTATTGCATTTCCAATAGTTGGTGCTTCACTTCAAATAATCTATGTTTTAAGCAGGAAAAGACCAGGTATATTATAAGTTTGACCTGAAACTCATCCTGCTCTCTGTGGTTGTTCAAATGAAAATGTTCTTATCTCTGAAAGCTTATTGTCTTCTTGAACAAATCTTGGGTGTTTTTCACCAGCTCCTTCTTTAAATTCTTCCAAGACCTTGCTGTTAAATGCTCAGAATCCACTTTCCAGGTGCTGTGAATATGGAAGGGAGAAGAAGAGTGGTATTATAATCTGGTAGTGTCATTAGACCAAGCTAGTAATGACACCTTTGTTGATTGATAAGTGTCAAGTGATCTGTCACTGCATCATCACTAGCAAATGCTAAGGGCCAGGGACTATTTTCTGATTGAGTTCACCTTTCATGGGGCATTGTGTAGTGGTGAATCAGAACACTCTCTACATCTCTGTGGAAATCTCCCTTCTTCTTAAAATGACATTATTTGAACAGAACGAGCTGTGTTGTGATGCCATAATCTGTTCAGAGCCTCAGCTGCAGCAGAGCTGACAATGTGAGTGTTCCTCTGTCTTGATGTCAGGACCCAGTCTGACCTGTGGGGGAAGCCAGGCAGCAGATGTTGCTTGGCTTTGTGGTCAATAAGCCATTGCTAAAGCATTCACCTGCGATGTGAGCTACCTGAATGAATGCCTCTGTCTGTCTGATCTACTGCATGCATTTGATGTCCCAAATGTCCCAAGTCACAAGACAATATTTAAAATAATTAGAATAGAAAATTCTCTGAGGGGTCTTTTTTAGTGTGTCCTTTCCCAGATACTTATCTACTTTGCATAGAATGGCTGAATACTTTTAAGAACAGATGAAGTAAATGAAAAATACATGGTAATATAACAGTTACAACAGTCCCCAAAGCAGCTGGGCTTCAGCCCATGTTCTATTGATGTGTTAAATATTTTATGTGAAGTGAAACAGTTTCAAAAGATATGGTTGCTGTTTAGAAAAAAAAAATTGGAATATGCAGTACTTTCTGGCTCGAGTGACCTAAAGATGAGCTCTCTAGAACCAAAACAGAACAAGCTGATTTGGCGTCTCTCACATCATTCCAAACCCATTAGCACCAGGACTACTTGCTACAAAGATATATATTTGTGCTGAAGCCTGTTAATCTTGATCTACTGCAGCCAGATGAAGTGGGTCAGCATGATTACTTCTGTGGCCCCCCCTTTGGATGTACAACATTGTCCCATAATATGACATTTCTCTCTCTTATTGTCCTATGTACTTGTTCACTGATATTAATGATATCTGCAACTGGGCCAGAGAAACCTTCCAGAAATAATTATTCTTGTGATTGCTTGTTTGGATTTGCATCTGTATGTTTCCTTAGGATAATAGCTTTTGGCAAGGACTCTCCAGCATTGCAGAGCACTCAAATATTGTGTCAGGTCTAGGACAAATTATACTAAATGTGCTTATTAGGTACCGTGATCCCAGAGCATGTAAATCCAGTCAGGCAGCAGATGGTACCTCTCAGACAGCCCACAGAAACAGTGATAGAAAACCTACCAGCAGCATCATTAGTAGGGATAACATTATACTGTCTG
Organism: Buphagus erythrorhynchus; assembly: GCA_013400855.1. NCBI lineage: Eukaryota > Metazoa > Chordata > Aves > Passeriformes > Sturnidae > Buphagus > Buphagus erythrorhynchus. The sequence continues at coordinate 24,887 of VZTT01032774.1, read as the reverse complement.
TCATGTGCAAGTCTAGAAACTTCATGGATGAGCTCTAAGAATGGAAAATGTCCTTTGAGCACAAACGTGTTACTTGGAGGCAATAGACAATGGGGTAAATATTTGTTTTGTTAGCTTCTTTATGCAAAACCTAACTACAAATTATAATTAAACTCGTTTGGGGTACGAGTTCAATAACTCACTCCATCAGACTGCAGCCTCAAAGTTAAATGTGTACATTATCAAGACTTCCATCTTTTGCTCTTCAGTGCAGGTCTGGGAACACTCTCCAAACTACTGCCTAAGTCACTCCTTTTCCTGTCAATTTTTCCATCACTGCTTCCCCACTACTCCAGCAGCATTTCCAGAGTCTCAGTTTATAATCTTCAGAGTCTAATCCTTCTTTCACCTCTGTGGCCAAAATATGGTAGAAAGGAAAAACATAGTGTGAAAATGTCTATGAATCAGCTTCCAGGTCAGGATAGAAAAGACAGAAATATTAAATTTTGATGAAGTAAGATTTTTCATCCTGAAAAAATCAAAAGAGTTTCAGCACTGTAGAATGAAGACTTTAAGATTTGGGCTTCTATGATTTGTTTGTGGGATTGGTTATTTTTTTATTTTCCTTCTGTTATTTTAGTGTTTAAAAAAAAAAAAGACATTTCTGAACTCTGATTTAACCATAAGTATAAATTTTCTTAATTTTTCTGAATGGGAGACAGTTTTCAAAAGAAAAAAGCAATTCAGATCACTTAAATTTTAAGGAATCACATTTTGAATAACACTTGGATGAGTTTACTTTTCTTAGAATAACAGATTCATTGAGGTTGGAAGGATCTCTGGAGATCTATCCACACTGTCGTCTCACCAGTACTAGAGAGGAAAACCTCAGACTTTCCCCTGTAGTCTTCAAATTCAATTCCCACTGAGATGACTGAAGAGCTGATTAAGCAAAAGCAGAGATTATCACCCTGGGAGTGTCAGTTTCTACTCTGTCATGCTTCTATCTGTAGTCCTGTGTACATGAATTATGTATCTATAAATAAATCAAATTATGAATAATGGCTGCCAAGCATTAGGTTGAGAGAGCATTTTTTTTGTAAATGCCTTAGAAGCATATGCATAAGATAAAATATATTACCTAGAACTAATCTCTGGTAAAGCAACAATAATTGAAAACCAGTAATAAAATATTTTCTGCTCTTCGTCACAGCTGAATCAATACCATGTACAAACAGAGCAATACTGATAATAGGTTATTTCTACACAGTTTTCAAGGAGCCATGCAAGGGAGCCCCATAAATCTGATGTGCTTCCTGATTCTGTCTATGCCCTTTGCATGTTTGTAGCCCCACAACCTCTCCCCCAGCCCTGGCCATCAAGTGCTGGCTCAGCACAGTGAGCTCACAGCACAGGGGGCCACTGAACACAGCCCCTGGCTCCTGGCCACGAATTGTCAGTGTCATGAAGAGAGATGAGCTAAGTGAGGCTGGGATGCTGCACAAAATACACTGGGGTATGAGGGTTTATTCTTCTAGTTCTACTCACCTTCACCCTAGAAGTGTACTCTGGACCTTGAAAAAGACAGTCACAAATTTTTTGAATAAGCTAATTTTTACACAAGCCCCTCCTGATCTTTATTGCTCTTTTTCTACTGGTATATGTTTTCCTGAAATTCTTTTATTATCCCTTACTTAGTTGAAAAATATAGAGAAGAATATTCTCACACTCATCTTCACGGGCCGTATCACCACATCCTTTCCATCCTATTTTTATGGTCAGGGAGTATCCTATGTCTGTGACCTCTGATAAATCTCCTGAGCTCCTTGACTTCTAGAACTGTGAGGACTAAGGGTCAGAGGTCATGATCTACTTCTGAAAAAGCAGAAAGAAAGTTGAAGATGAGGTTGGAGAGATACAGCCACCACCACTTCCTTCTTTGCTGATGCAAGAGGTAGAGTGAGAGCAGAGGCTGGGACCTGCAGCTCTTGCTGGCCTGTGACATTCCCCTCTAGTAGTGTATTATTTGATATACCCCCCAAACCCTCCTTAGTCAGCAACTGGAGAAAGGGCAATGCAGAGACTGCTATTTGTGTCAACAGCATATAAGTGATTTTAAAACTCTGGTCACATCAAAGCTTGGCCATGGTGCTGGTGACACAGGACTTCTTGTCACTTCGCAGTTTTCCTGAGTGCAGTCTTTGCTGCCCCACACGTGTGGGGAAGCAGCAAGGCAGGAACCAGGCAGCACCATTCACAGGGCAGAGACATCAGCCTGTGTGCTCAGGAGACCAAAACCAATCCTCATTCTGTCCTGTGACCTGGCTGGATCTTTTGAGCCATGTACTGCTTCTCTTACAGACTGGGAGACATTTAATATCTATGAGGTAAAGAGAGGAAATGTGCTGGACCAGCATGTACCTGTTTTGACAAGGTAGATCATGGCTTTCACAAAATAAAACTTATCTAAATTAAATTAAACTGCTTCATATGTAATATTCTTAGGTAATGTGTAACTTTCTTAAGCAATAATAAATCACAAAATTATAGAATGTTAAGGGTTGGAAGGGACCTTAGAGATCATCTAGTCCCAATCCCCTCTGTCATGGACAGGGACACCTCCCACTAGACCAGGCTGCTCAAGTCCTTATCCAGCCTGGCTTTGAACATTGCTAGGGATGGGGCTTTAAAGCCTCCCTGGGCAGCCTCTTCCAGTGTCTCATCATCCTCACAGTAAAAAATTTCTTCCTGAAATCTAACCAAAATTTCTCTTCTTTCAGTTTGTACCCATTATTTATTTTCATTATGCATACATGGAATATATGACCTGATATCCCATGTGAGTGTTTTTACCATTGAGTCCAAGTGCACATGAACAGACTTGAAACTGAGCCAGCAAACTAAGGTTTCTGCACAGTTTTTTTTTTATGTTAACTTCTCCTTCATTTTTATTATAAAAATCCTAAAAATCAGACTATTCTTGGGCTACTTTAAATTTGTTGTCATTCTCAGACTTAGGCAGTGAAATTGTTCTATAGGGCAGCAGTTCAAGAGAATATCCAAATGGCATTTGTAGGCTTGCATCATGCTCACATGAGAGGATCTGACCCAGAGCTGGCATCTCCTCAGGCTGGGGATCTCATCACCATTATCATGGGGCTGGGTCTGCCCTCTGTGTCCTGTCTCTCATTCCGTCACATGGCAATGCCTCGAGCCTGCACTGTGTGTTCCTGTCCCTCTACCAGGCACCTCATTTCTACTACACAGGACCAAGATAAGTGTCTCAGTTCAGGTTGTGCCCCTTCCATTCCTGGGCATCTTTTTTGTTTGATCTCTGTGCCTTACCTGCCTAAAATAAAAGGTGTGAGTTTAAGGTTTTATGTACTTTGTAAATGAGAGCAGATATTCTGGCAATGGATCAGATCAAATTAAAGAAGTCAATATTGTATCCACAGCTTTATTATATTACTTTGAATGTTATTTAAAACTTGTAAAATATGACAAACCATCTTCTCTAGGCAAAGCATATTATTTTTGTTCTTCAATTGAATTGTTTTATGTAACCATATCCCTTGAGCATTCATAAACATTAATGAAATTATAATTTTAATGGTGAGTTCTAGGTAATAGATGCAAGGCAGAAGACACTGTTGGATGTAATAGAATAATCCAGGTCCTGGCTGACGAATACCCAGAATTTAAGAACTGTGTCTGCACTACAGACGATATCTGTAGCATCAAAACTTTGCTTGGGAAATGGTGCGGCATTAATAAAGGTAAATAAACATAAAGTTGTAATTGTGAAGACCAAATCCAGTAATTTTGTAACCACCATTTTAAGTGGATTCAACTTTCTTTGAATATTCTCAAGTCTGATAAATGCCCCTAAAAAAATTAGTTTTATCTTTTCTATGATATTCATGCTCCAGCATGCATATAAAAGCAATGCCACAAACAAAAAACAAAACAAAACAAAAAAAAAGAAAAAAAACAAACAAAAAAAATAAAACCGACAAAAAAACAAAAGCATATGAGAAATTCAAATGAGTTCTCAAGCTCTTGTTGAATCGACTGGAAAGCAAGAGTGAATACACAATGTGTGCTGAGGGCTACTCATTGCCTGTGGAAATTTATTTGAGAGCAACTGGATCTAGGTTGTGTATATAGAGAGACACATCCAGTACCTTCTGAATGGGAGGATGAGTGAATGGGGATGCACAGGTGTGCAGTTCTGTCACACTGTGTTGCAGGAGGACCTTCACTACATACAGGAGAGGCTACTGGATGTGTGAAACATAGTCATCACCTTCACAAAGCTGTACATAATATATAGTGAGTCTTTTAAAAATTCTATTGTAATCAATGGGCCCAGCTCCCCTCAATTTATTTTTTATTTTTCTGAGAACTCTTAACCCTTCAAAAAGCCTATCTCTGTAATTGAAAATTACTTAGTACATGAATAAATTGCAGTTTCTGGTCCAAAGTCTCCTGGCATAATGATTAGCAAAGCTGACACAAGAGAGGTAAAATCATCCATTGAATGAGAGTCTGCAAAGTGAATTTCAAAGTGATTCCTGGCACTGATCCATCACACCCTACTGGCATCACACAGGATTCATCATAATCTAAGTACTTTCATCATCATCATCATCACCATCATCTAAGTACTAGATTATATGGCCTTTTTGCAGAGGGAATAATAGCATCCTGATCTGGCCCAAACTTCCTGCCCCAAACAAGAAGGATGGATATCTGAAACCTGATGTTGATATCGTTGGAGCAGTTGCTTATGCTTCTAGCAAAATGATGTAATGTTGTATTTTTTTGCCAACTGAGATTACATTTCTCACCACTATAGAAACAGGTTTGGATGGACTTATGGTAGTGTTGAGTTTACCGACAAAGGATAGCATATGGTGTTGCTAGGTACTCCCTCTCTAACTTAAATTACTGTCTCAGGTAATAAATCAACCATCTTCTGGAACTGTCATTCTCTCTTTAAAAATTATGCATTTGCTTAAGATGATAATCCATGATATGTCCAAACTGTAGGTGGTTAAAATTATGTGAAGTTAAACTCTTCATGCAGTAATTTTAGTGAGGATTTTTTACTACTGTTTTGCAGCTGAACTGTTAGAGTGGACTGTACTATAATAGCTGACAGCACACAATAAACATGAGGAAGATTCATTAGTTTGTAAGACTCTGAAATGATTATGTGTTTACACACAGCTCAGAATTAAACTAGGGCTGTTCACTCATTGCGATGCATTAAGACAAGTTTTTTCTTTTCCTGAGTTTTTGTGCCATTTGATTTATATCTCTGTTTGTACCTGTTTCTACAGACAATTTGGAGTCTTTCTCAAGGTCAGGGGCTGAACTGAGTATTGGGCAGCACAGAAATCCTGAAGACCCAAGGCAGCCAGAGGCCCTGGAGAGCGAGTGCAGCACGGCGAAGCAGCGCTGCCGGGAGGAGCCTGGCTGCTCCGCCGCCTTCGGGAGCTTCCAGCGGGCGTGCCGGGCAGCTGCACACACCTGCAGCCTCCCCCTGCCTGCAAAGTGTTTGCTAGCCTGGAAAGAGCTGAGGAGAACGGTCCTGGGGAAGTGCACGTGCTCAGAGCCACTTCAGACAGGGTGCATTAAAATCTGGAAGGGAATATTTAACAACCCTTGTTTACAATATTCTCAGGAGAGCCAAGCCTCGGGAGCTGGTGAAAATGATGGCAATGATAATGACTATAATGCTGATGTTGTTGGTGATAAAAATCCGGTCACTGACACAGGTTAGTGCTATTCCAGCAGTCTGAATGCTCTCGTACATAACTGTAGTGTCCACAGCCTATGAAAAAGCTTTTCTTCCCCATTTGCAATTCAATATTGAAAACAAGATCATTCTAGTAGGTTAATTTATAAATAAATTCACAATCTGATAAAAAATTATAGCCTGAGTGAAAATACTGTTGTCCTTCAATGTGTTAATTTGATACAACCTGATCTAAATCAGTCGGTTTTAGTTTTTCACTATAACTAAAAACAGTATAAGACCAATAAAAATAACTTTCTGATAGAAGTATTGTCTGCCAGCCTTGACTTTAGGTCATGACAAGCAGTTAGTTGAATTTGAAAACTGATCCACTGATAAGCACATTAAGGCCTCTGGCTTTTATTTATTCACAAGAAATCTGACTTTACAATGCACTGAGAAGCTCTAAAAAACTTTTCTTGAGTTCATAGGATCTATAACTATGTAAAAAATGGTAGCAGCATTTGATAAACTGTGCTTTGACCCCAAAACTTATGAATATATGTAATAGTGGGTTTAGAATTTGTTAGTGGGTTCTATTTGGTCAAACTAATTTGTTTTATTCTTGTTTATTTTTACTCCTGGCACTATGCCAATGAGACAGCCAATACTTTAAAGTTAAAAGGCTAAGATATTATTTACAATTTATGCCTATACCTACATCTTTTTCTTCTAGACAATATTAGTACGGAAACAAAATTACAATGGGGTTTATCTGCTCTCTCCAAACAAGGTAAGTCTGAATTTACTTATGAATCCTAATAAATAATTTTAGTTCCATTTTCAGACAGTGTACAACGTACCTTCAGATTAAAATTAATACTTTTCATTCAAATGGATGAGCAGGGAATTAATAGATCCAACATATTTTCAGTTAAGGTACTGGGTAGAGAAGAACCCAAAAATGTAAGAGGTAGCAATCAAGTAATGTAAATGTAAATCAGGTAACAATCATGATTCTGTCAAATTTATGGAAGCAAATCTTATCCCATAAGCACTCTGGGGTCTAAAATTTTCTAGGTATTTTTGGAAGGTTTATTTCACAGTCTAGAAATATCTAAATGGATGGTAAAAGTATAAAAGTGTCATTTATATTCTCTTCTTCATTACTTATTACGTAGCCTAGCATAAGACTGCACACTGGAGATTCCAGCAGTTTCAGGAGGGTTGCTTGTGAGGGCCAAGCAGTGCAAGAAACAAGTGTGAAGTTACTCAATAGGCTTAAAAGAAGCAATGCTGCAAGAGCTGGATCAGAGTTTTAGGAATCAAGTTTGATTTACTGGGAATGTTGTAGAAAAGATGCCTGCCAGTCATCACTTGAGAAAAACTTTATTGAGATTTTATTTTAAAAACCGTTATTCTTTTTAGCATACACAACAAACAGAAGCTGTTTGGATGTGAACAGGGAGTGTGTTGAAGATGAAGTGTGCAACAAACAGTTGTCCCTGTACCTTAAAGTTTGCTCAGTAAATAAGTGCAATGTGGAAGGATGTCAAGCAGCCATAAGGTTCTTCTATGGAAACATGCCTTTTGAAGTTGCCCAAATGATGATATTTTGTGACTGTATCCAGCATGATGAATCCTGCCACAGAGCCAAAGAACTTCTCCATGGCAAGTCCTGTGCAGTCACTGTAGTTCCACCCCCATCATGTCTGAATGTAATCCACATGTGCGAAGAGAATGAATTGTGCAGGTGAGTAGAAGTATTTTGCCCACTATGATGCTTTTGAATAATGATTTGGTCAAACAATTTTTATTATACTTTATATATCTCAGCTATAACAAAATTAATTTCTGCACTGTATCTGCCATGTTTGGCATCTTTCCAGATGTTTGCATCAACTGTGGTAATTCCAGAAGTAATCCCACAAGTAAACTGAAATGATTGATTTTCAGAAAGGTTTGGAATCTAATGTGGGCTTTTCTTCTGCCTGTATCATGACACTTAACACCATTTCTGCTGAACAAACTATGCTATTGCAATTTTCATTACCTCTTTCTTCAGATAACACCTGCCTGTCTGCACCTTTGCCCTCCAGCAATTTGCCCAAGTTGTGCAGCAGACCAGACAAAGTTTATTTGGTAAAAGTAATTACCTTTTGAGGATAGAGTCTTACCCTTTGTACCCAACAGCCACACAACCAACTTGGCCTGTTCAAAAAACTTTTGTCTTATCCTCTTAGTCTCAAGGATACTTGCAAAAAGCTTTCGAAAGTCTGGCCTGAAACATGCACGGATCACCAAACTCATGAAGGATAATGCCTTTTCAAAGTTTCATTTTATATTTTTAAAACATGCAACAGGATTACCCATATTTGTAGTTCAACTTAATTTCCCCCTTTTATGGACGATCAATTGGCCCACTTTGTTTTTCAGTGTAATCACTCGTGAATTAAAGTTTAATTTTACCTCAAAGTTGTGCTCAAATTAACCTTCAGTCAATAGATGAGGAGGCCAAGAGATGGTTTTGTGCAGATTATTCAGATTGATATCAGTGAGAACAGCCAAAGGACTATAAATGTACATCTGTACACATATAGACATGCAATGTCATAATGGCTGAATTCCCCATCATTTTGGGAATATTAATGTTTCCTGGCACTGACAATAAATGCATATAATTAGCAAAATTAGTCTGTGAATTATGGCTAGTCACATCTGTAAATCAGGAGATGAATGAAAATAATTCCATTAGAACAGAGGTGGCATCTGCTTTAAAACTTTTGCTTGAGTAATGAAAATATTTACAAAAATTTTCTAGCCAGTATTGCAACAGTTCATGCTTTTCCATGTGACATGCTTGTGACTACTACACAGTATCAACAGCAAATTAATAACATATTCATATAATTAAGGAAGACTATTTTAATAACTTAATGTATGATATACTAGACTTTACCTTTATTATCCCTTAAAATTTAATGCGATAGATTTGTTTTTAATTAATATCTACATATTTTTTGGTTAATTTATAATGGATATTTTCTATTGTCATATACAGTGCATTAAAGGCCAATTTTATTCCATCCTAACAGCAAATAAATGGAAATAATTTGAGAATGTTGAACTGGGTAGCGAGTTAATTCTTCATGTAATTTATCTCTGCTATCAATTTATCTTTAAGTTTACTGAATTACTTGCACTTTTTCCTGAGCCTTGGACATTTTGTATTTTGTTAGCACTTGGGAGGCCAAGGGATGTACACACTGGATGTAGATTATTTAATGCAAAATAAGTTGAATGTTTAGTCTTCTTTCACACTGCTCAAAAACTGGTCCACTAGAACAGCACTGGGTATGGTTTCATTGTGTTGACTGGTCTAATTCCTGCATTCACATTTCTTCTCTGAGTATCTGAGACTGCTGGAATTCACACTGTTTTTTACTGGACTCTGGGAAACAGGTGCTGATTAGAAGTGCAGTTGCTTTTTCTCAAAATCAGAGCAGTATTTATGTCAGCTATCACTGAATATTGCGATTTTTAAGGCTTGAGTGGTACCTTGGAAATACACTTTCTTTTAGTGATGTTCATTAAATGTCTTTTTATGAAATCATAGCTGTTAAAGTGTCATTGTACACTTCTTTTGCTTCTTTTTATTTTTTTCCCTACCAGGAAAAAATACACTACTTTTCAGTCAAAGTGTTGGAGACATGTCACAAAAAAATGCTATAGTGATGAAGCTTGTCTTGAAACTTTAATCAAGGATGACATGCCCTGTTCTGCCAACGCTGATTGCAAAGCAGCCTACATCAGCAACTGGGGCACGATGCTGCATATGGAGTGCACCTGCCAAAATCTGCCTCCCATGGAGCAGCCTTTGTGTGAGCTCTTCCATCACATGCTGCACAGCAAATCCTGCTTCAGTGACTTACGTGGGTAACACTTACAAATTTACAGAATAATTAGTTCTAAAGAGAATTAAGATGCTAATTTACATCAAATCTTTACTATATCTTTGCTACCACTGGTTTCAGCAAGATCTGTAGCTGTGGATTTTAAAAAATCCATATCAAAACAAAAATTGGACATAAGTTTTCTTCCTCTGGTTTGGGGAAAAAATTATAATAGTAGTAAGTCAATGAAATTGACTACATGTCTCATAATTTGAATTTTCTGAAATAAATTCTAGAGTCCATATTAATATGCAGATTAGAAAAGTCTAAAGTCTTCCTGTTCTTGGCTTAACATTGTACTTTGGTGCACTGTTTTTACAAACAATATGAAGTAACATTTGTTTTTTTCTTTCTTTTCTTCTTGGAGTCTGAATATTAGTAAACCTTACACATATTTAGCAACGGAATTCATTCTGCAGGAAATAGCCTCAATTGTTTAAAGTAGGCTTTAGTATTTGGTCTTCAGTAAAAACACTGGGTGTAATTAAGATGAAATATAGGTACTTTCGCAGAACCAGTAATGGCTTTCATGTGCTTAATTAGCTAATTATTTTTGTTAAATATACATGTCTTTGCCAAGCCTTTGGTTAAGAGAATTGCTAATGCAATAAACGGCAATACAGGAGCAAATATTAATGTTTTAGTCTGAATCTGCAAAGTGCCTTCAAGGCAAAGCTCCTCTTTGTCCCCACTTTCTGTGTCATGGGTCACATCACAGGGTGGTTCTCTATCGTAGGGTGGTTCCTGGTCTCCTGCAGCATAAACTGAACCTGAAGGTTCATCTGCAGCCTCTGCAGTGCTCCAGCTGCATGCAGACATCTGGTCCATCAATCAGATCAAAGACCAAAGTATTCTCTTCTCCTCAAATCTCTGACTTATCACACCAGCTCTTTTGCAATATAAATTCTCTTAGGATATATTACTTGCTAGTGCAATCACGCCCTATGCCAGCTATATTCCACACATGTACTTGAAAATTATATACATTCTTAAACTAACTTGGAAAAGATAATGATACCTAAATATTTCAATGAAAAGAAATGGTTCTCTCATAGTTTTATCTGATGGACAGTATTTTTAAAATGTATATGGATTGTGTGCATGCATTTCATTGAATGAAGTAGCTACTCTTTTAGTTCCAGAAACCAAAACAGTACCACTGATAAGGGTGTAATTTTTTCGTGTCACTCAAAAATTAAAATCAAGTTGCTGAAACCTTGCTCTTGGTTCAGTTAATCATTACTCCAATCCAGACGCTGAGAAAATATTACAAATCTTGTCCCCTGAAAAAGTGATAACATAACACACTTAGACTTGAGACCTCTAGCAGTGCTGATGAATATTATTTACTTGCTTGATTTAGGGCTGAATTTAATAGTCCAAATGAGTGAACACATCATCATGTTAGTTATTTCTTAACCTACAAAGCAAAAATATGATCCTCATGTCTGAATAATCAAATAATTGCTGACAAGCTTTTGCCATTCCCTGAAGCAGTCTCAGGATAAAATTGTTTGAGGGTTTTTGTGAATAAAAACTTCCCTAACCTAATTGGGACTGAAAAACAGAAGCTTATGTTTCCTGTCTTGTGCAACAATTTCCTGGTGGTTAAAGAGAAAGAATTTGGGGGTCCAGAGCCTTTGGTGGATCAGTACCAACCCTACAGAACACTTGCAGCCTATAGTTATTCTTGCTTTATTTTTTTTTTCTAGATGTCTAATTGTAATGCAGCTAAACTGATGATGGTCATGATTATGGGTTTTATTATAAAGCATGTTTTTAATGTCATTCTCTGCGTGGCAGTAAGAGATGTGGAGTGACTACTCTGCTGCAGTGCCCACCCAACCCCATCTGCTGATTTATTCCTTGGGCCTGGTGATGATGTTTGGCTGACTTTCACTCTTACAATGGCAATGATCTTAAACTCTGAAACATTTCCGAATAGACAAACACCCAGGGTTTGGAAAGGGGATCTTTTCCTCTAGAACTGGTGTGAACAGACCCACAAGTGGTGTTTACACCATCTCACGTTCCTGCTCTTGCACGGCACTGCCTTTGCTACAAGTGTTTGCCCTCGAGGCTGTGCTCACAGGATTGCATTTGCTGCAGACTCAGTAAAGGGCAAGAATTGTGACTGACTGCTGCTATATGAAGCAGGAGCACGGTGTGGATCATTGCCAATGTAGGATCAGTGTCTCAACAGCAATAAGCAAAAATGCCAGCGAGGGAAAGAAAAAAATATAAGTTTCCAAAATATTTTATCTCTGTACTTTTGGATCTCGCAGGAAAAAACCCAAATTACAGGTAGATTTAGTCCATTGTTATTTGGACAATGTTTCAGACTGCAAATGTGAGCCTTTCTTATATTACAAAAATTTCTCAGCTTGCTATTCATGTGAGTGAGCAGATGTATCCTTGTATGGTTTAGCCTCCTACTCTGTAAACTATACTACTTAAGTAAACCTCCTATTTTTCATTTTAACAGAAGATATGTATTTTCAGATATATTCCTGAAATTATGCCCACTGAGAGGACAGGCCTTTGTGAAAAGATTTGTTGAAGTCTAGCAACACACCTGGAAAATAAATTGTGCCTTGTGGAAATTACTTCAGACTGCTACCACTTTCTCACCACTTCTATTTGGTTTGGTGGACCCAATTCTTTTGGTGGTCCTATTTTTAAAACAGTTTATGTGAAAAGTGAATTTAAGCTTTTTTTGTGGCAGAGAATATTTTCAAAGTGTGCTTGTCATCCATAAGAAAAACAGGTCTAACAGGAAGAATTGTTATGCACTCATTCAATTTGTTCATCAAGTATCAGTAAACAGTATTTTTAATAGCTCCCTTTATAAATACTGCAGCTGTTAGCAAAATATCAAACAATATTCACTTATATTTTTATTTTAAAGTAATATTTTGAATGGATATTTTCTTTCCAATATCCAGGTCAGATTTCTATTCAGAAGAAAGGTTTTCACTGGGTAAATACAGAAATGCCGGGGGAAAAGATTTCTGGAGCACAGCTCCATTCTTCTGCAATTAATGGTGAGTTTGGACAAGTCACTCCATGATTTCCACAGCACTTCTCTTGAGATATCCCTCATGTATGATAGAAAAGACCAAAGGTTGGTCCCTTGGGTGGGTTCAGGAAGGTGAGCTCAACCTGTTGCTCCTTCATTTGGTCTGGAGATCTCCCTACCTGTTTGGCTTAGCTTATATATCCACAAAATAAAGTTAATCAGACTGAACCAATTACTCTGATAAGTGTTTTTTAAATAGATGTCTCACAATCACTGTATGATAATTGGGGAAAATTAAGCTATTATGCCTACCAGAGCCTGACTCTCTGTACAGTCATTA